>FIZR01007106.1:0-13141 GCA_900060175.1 Ferrisia virgata
AATCTGTCCCCTCTTTGCCCCCCCCCCCCTAGAAAAAATCCTGGCTACGGGCCTGGGAAAACCTCCGATATCACCCCTTCTAATTGACCTAGCTGGCTGATTTTTGGATGCATTATACATTTTTTGATCCTCTATCGATTGGTTTAAAAAGGAACGATCTTCGCTGTTTTACCTTTTCAGTACCTCCTTCCTCAAATTTAGACATAATTGAATTTTGACCGAAGACCATCACTACTCTGCAATACCAAATTTGACGTCAAACTAAGCCTACTGCCCAAATTTGACCGATTTTGATCAGTATCTAACTTAAAAAACAATTTTTAGTTTCGGCGGAAAAATGAACAAAAAAAAATGAACAAAAATTTAAAAGGATATCTGACTTGGCAAAAAATGACCTCAATGATCTTTTAGGGCCTCAAAAACACATTTCGTGGATACTTTACCAATTTGCAGTTGGCCGATAGTCCATAATAGCGTGGATTTCATTGACAATATGAAATGGAAAATCAGGTTACTGTTAAAAATAAATTAGAAAATGACTCACCTTTATTATGGTTACAAAAACGAATAACGATAATGCAATCGAACTTATGCTACACTTCATTCTAAACTTACTAAAAATTTAAATGCGAATAAAAAAAATAATTAGGTATTATTTCTTCAAAGAAAGCAATAATTGTAGAGTGAAAATGAAGAAGTACACGATAAGAGTGTAGCCAGAACAATTAGTTATCTGCTGTGTATTATTATTACTATTATATTATTATCATCATCATTATGGACAGCGTTTCCGTGTTCGAAAACAAATACCTCACTTCCGAATTTTCAAAGATAACAGTGACATTGATAACGATTATACATGTGTTTATCGACCTAGAATGATTTTTTTCAAAAATTTTCTCCATTCTTGAAGTTTGATTATGTAATCTTTATATGACGTGATTAGTGCTGTTCGTATACCAAAAATATTTCAATATATCTCTCATCCAGGAATAGATTGTATGTGCTCTGCAGATACCAGTTAGCTGGTCATTTGATGAGTGAAAAAGTGAAAAATGAAAAAAAAAAAAAATTTATTATTATAATGCAAACAAAAGCTCAATGATATTTTCCTTAGCTTTCTACCAGTTCTGTTAGGCTTCTTTTATTTTTATCGTTTTATTGTGTATAAAAGCGATAAATCTGTTTACCGTAATTCATAGTGAAAACTGTAACGGGATCGGCAGTTATTTGCTTTATAATACGCAGAAGTATATCCGCGAATGAATTTTTGACGTGATACAGTGAAAATTTGAAATCCATTTGATAACGTTACAGACTCCATTTTAATAGTGAGAGGTTTAGGATTTTCAGTTCTTTAATTAAATACATGATGCTGATTTGGCAACGATTCAGAATCCAGTGTATATGGTGTAAAATAATTACACCAGCGATTACTCGTATTGGGAAATTTTGACAAATGTAGGAATAACTTGATGTGTTTGTTGATGGAAGATTACGTAATAAGCATAAGCCATTGCATGATGCACATGTGCAGGGGTTTGTAACCTATATAATCATAAGAAAAAACCATTAATTTTACTGGTTTGCGTGATCAAGTTCCTATTTGATAGATTTTTTTTACAATTTTTAATTTTGAAAAATAATCCATTATGCTCACTTTGCTGCCATTTTGTAGAACTAGATTAAGAGCGAAAAGATTTTTCATACTGATGGCGTTTATATCTTTGCTATAATTGAGGGAACTAAACTCCATTGGTTTGTAAATTGTATCATGTTGATTCTTTATAAAGAATACTTGCTACCTCGATTTGGAGGGGAGATAGGAAAGGAACAGTTCTCCTTCAAGGTAGAAAAAGAGAGAAAACCCTCATATCTTCCCTCCTAATAAGACAACTCACACTATGCGCGGATTGCTTCCAAAATATCCAACGCAAGTAATCGTACTTCGCCTAACATCTTCTTCAATGATTTTTTTCACTGTATCGCATAGAACCAAAAAATATTCGTTAATTTTGTTGAATGAAACTATTTAAAGTCGGTTCCCGCAAAAATGGTCGAAAAATTCCTGCAAAATGCGAAGTAATGAAAATAAACAGGTAGGTCACCTCAGCCCCCCCCCCCCGCCAAAGTTAAGCCAAGGAAGACTTGCTCAATGGTAGCGATGTGATGTATCAAAATAGGTCAAAATTTCGTGCTGAATCCGAAAATCATCATCATTATAATTTAGTCAGGATGTGTGGAATGGAGGATGGAAATGGGGGGGGGGAATATGCTGAGAGTTGAATTAAATCAGCCACACTTATCTGATTTTCGTGAATTCCAATTACATTTCATCTAAATGGTGTCACTTCTTCAGTTTCTCCCTCAAATTCAAGTTTGGGGGCTGAACTATCGAGGGGGCGGGGTCGAAATCAAAAATGATGATGATTTTCGGATTCAGCACGAAATTTTAACCTATTTTGATACATCACATCAGTATTTTTGAACAAGTATTCCAGGGCTTTTAATTTTGGTGGGGAAAATGAGGTGACAAACCAGTTTTATTTTCCTTACTTCGCATTGTGCAGGAATTTTTCACCCATTTTTGCGAAAATCGACTTTAAATGATTTCATTCAACAAAATTAACGAGTATTTTTTGGTTCTCACCTATATTTTGCATAAGAGAGCTGTTTTACTGTCAAAAGTCGTCCAAAATGCAATAGAATGCAGTCGTGTTGGGTGCAATAGAAAAAAATTGCATATTCGATTTGAGGGAAGTACCTCCACCCAAATCCGTCGAATTTTTTTTTGGTTCGGACCATGTCCCCCAAATCACTTTTTTAGCCGCCCCCCTCCATGTATCGGAGTAAAATTTTGAAACTGCACTTTTTCGAACAAGGCAGATAGTACCGACATTTTGGCAGCTCATATCTTTGATTCTCAAAAAACAACGCTGAATTTAATTTCTAGAGCACTTATTGGTGTTCAGATTGTAGCCCAAGGGTACTATTTACAATCGACGAATATAACTTCAGAATATCTCTCTTCAGTAAATTATCAAAACTCTTCCAACCTTTTCTTTGCAGCTCGCGTTTTTGAAGCCAGGGAAATGTTAGTGTTGTATTTATACGAATTTTATCTTCGTGTTAGTGATCCTACCCACCCTCTTATCAACACATAACGCATTTGCAACATTTTGGACGAACGAAACTGTACTTAAAAGTCGACCAAGTAATTAGTATCTTGTTACACACATTTACACTACCGTGTTGTATTTGTAAAGCTGAAATGGTAGGGGATGATTCAACGAGTAGAATGCTCGCGTAAGTTTTTGTTGTGTTTGTAACGTGTTTACAGTTTATTTACATGTTAGCTATGTTGTAGTGGTAATGTTTATACTTTTGCGCAAACATGTTAGTGATATAAGTTGATTGAAGGGAAGGGAGTAGGGTGAAGAGCAAGTCAAATCCAATGTTCACGTGTGCGGAGTTGATACAATGATACAGTGTCACCCCGCAAGTGAACCTTTTACCCTAAATGGTGTAGTGATAATAAAACAAGACACTCAGTAGTTATGAGAGAATCAACAAAGATTAAAAAAGAGTTATGAGAGGATTTGAGAGAATTAGCAATTAGAGATCATCATCCCTTCCTAAAAAATTTTCTCTTTTATCCGTTGATTTTTTCTATTTTTCTGTAAAACTTTCGTTTTCATGTTTTCAAATTGCGAAATAAAAATTTGTATCGAAACAATGAAACTTTCATTTTTTAAATATTCATCTCACCATAATCAATCTTTGGCATAGGAAATTAAGATTTTGATTTTCAAATTTTTAAAATTCCTACTCACCCATCACCTAAAAACGATTTTTTTTTTATTAAATCACGCATCTAACCTCAACTTTGTTTATCGCAAACAATTCTAAATCCATCTGCTGGTTCGTTCCGGGACTGAAAGGGTTTAAAACTTCCGATTTACGAAAATTATTTATAATTGGATAAAATCGGATGCCGAGTTATTATCTACATATTTATACAATAATAAAAGAAATTGTGTCATTAACTGATAATTATTATAAATTTACAATGCAATTATACATCCCCTGTGGATAAATCCACTAATTCGTTGTCTTTTGCTATCCAACATCGCCTATCATTCACATATTGAATCACTTTTCGGTAAATGAAAATCACAGTAATAATGCTGGAAATAAGAACAACTCCCAGCATAAATCCTAGTAGGACACCATCAGTGTGGTTCGGTGCTCTATTTGTTTGAATATGGTCTTTGCGTATGCAAGTGTAATTTAAACCCGTTGTTATTGATGATGATGATGATGATGATGAACGTAACAGACACAGACCATTACATGATGCAGCTTTGCAAGGATTTAGAATCTAACGAGTTCGTAAGCAATGCAAGTGTATTACATTAAATCTATTTCGATCTTACGCTTGTATTCTCATCAGAAAGGTACTGTAAGTAAATATAACGAAAACCAAATAATACTTACTGTATAGAAATTTTGCAAAAAAGGATTATAAGCAGATAAATGATATATTCTGCTAGTGTTCTGATCAAAAAAAGTCTGATAGTAATATGTTGATATCGAAAATGGAACCAGTTCTGCTCTGCGTATACCCTTACTTTGGCTCGGTGCGTAGAAAATATTTCTATCAAACGTTGTGAAAAATACCATGTCACTGTACTTGGAATACTGATAATCGAAATACTGATAATCGAAATTTTGATTAGAACTATACATGCTATGAAATGCTTTACGTTTCTTTTAGTCCAGCCAATCTTGGTAAATAAAGGACGAAGTCAAAAAAAATTCCCATCTTAAGTTTTTTTCGTGGAATACGTCAGGAAGGTCTCCAAAAATAGGATACTAAAAGTCCTCATTGATAGGACTAGACCACTCGTCCCAAAAAAAATCATATTTTTCAGCATATTTTCGGAAATATTAATTTTAGCCTCACAAAAGTTAATACCAATTTAAAGTAGACTTAATTTCCTATAACTTTGGTGCTATAAATTTTTTCAAGGATCCATTAGGGATAACGAGGTGAGCCATCAAAAAAGGGTGTTTGTGGGTCACAGCATAAAACTCGCGTTATGAGTTTTATTGAGCATAAATGGTAGTTTTTGTCCAAAATATCAGTTTTCTTCGTTCATATTTTCCCCTCCGCCCTCTCATCGTCCACCAGCCTATTCTCATCTTTTCAATATTTTCTCTTGAAACCCAATCGAATAGTGCACGCAAGCAGATTTGAGGAGAGACAGAGAAGCTGACGAGGTTGTTACCTCAGGTGTTACATGTAAAATAAAAAAATATTTCATTGATGTTACTAAAAATACGGTTACAATAAAAATTTCAACCCCTAAGCTTGATTTGAGGGGAGTTGGAAAAAATTAAATTTTGAAAACAGACTAGAATAAACAAAAGAAAAATAAAAAGAAGCATCGTTTTGCAATACACCGCTTGGTCTATGGAAGCGTATTGTTAATATAATTATAATTCATTCATCACATATCAATACAAACAAACAGTTCAGACTTCTCTCCACACTAGAGGGTAAACTGGTTACCACTGAAGGATTTGCGAACCCACAGTGGTGATTTTCGCAAGAAACACCTAATGAGTGCGATAAATTCAAACAGCCCCGACTTCAGGCACCCCTTTAATGGGGCAGAGGTGCTAAGAATATCCATTCTCGCTGATCAGTTTAATTTTGCGAAGAAGATCAGTAAAATAGGCATGTGGAATATAGATGGCCTGAAGACATCAGGTAAGTTAGCTGAAGTCAACAATGAAGTGAAAAGAATAGATTTGCTGATATTAAGAATCAGTGAAACCCACTGAAACACCATTGGCAAATTTACATCAAACAAGGGAAACTTCCGTCTTTTTGTCTGGTAAAGGAGGCCACATAGAAGTGGTAATCATAGTTGATGATATATAAAAACAACTGGTATTGGATACAAGGGCCATCAACAATCAGATGGCAGTTATCAGGATTGATACAACTTCATCCACATAAATGTCATCCAAGTATATGCCTCAATGAGTGCAGAACCTGATGAAGAAACTGAGGAATTCTACAGCATCTTTGAAGAAACACTGGCTTCACTATCAAGAAGCGATATGAAACTGGTGTTGTGAAACTTTAATGCCAAAGTTGGGAAGACTGATAGCAGTGATGCTTACAATAGAGTGGTTGGTAGTCATGGTTTAAGAACAATAAATAAACGTAGAGATAATCTTCTCCAGTTCTGCATGAAACAGCAACTTATGCTGACAAATACTTAGTTTTAAGAACATAATTGCAGACTATACCTGTGGAAGCCATGTGATGGTCACACTCGTTATCAAATTGATTACCTTCTAATCCAGAAAAGATGGAAATTCTCGATCATTAGAACCAAAACATATCTAGGAGCTGATGCAGCATCATATTGTCAACTTCTGGTGTGAGGAATACAGCTTCAAATTTGCATGAAAAGGCTACAGAAGAAAGCGCATGCTGAATTGAAGAAAATGACTGCTAGGACAAATATCACATGTTCAGAGACAAATGATCCAGACACCATGTGGGAAGACATCAAAACTAAGATTATTTGTGCATGTGAGTTAGTTATTAAGGAAAGCGAAAGTGTATCGGAAAAGATCGCGGTCAAGCAGCATAGGCAAGCTAAATGTCGTGGCAACAACAAAGAATATAGGCTACTAAACAGGTCAGTCCAGCAGTGTTGTTGCAGAGATAGAGAAGCCTACCTTAATCAATCCTGCAATGAAATACAGGAATACATAGACCTCAATGAGACCAGTGCATTGTTCAAGAAAATATGTTAGATCACTGGAGATTTTAAGATGAAGGCACAGTTGTGTAGGATTCTAGGAGAATTCTGGTCAGTTGGAAAACATGTTGGGAGTGATTGTACCAAGACAATGAAACACCAGAGGTAAACCCACTGGTTCTTACAGCCAAAGTGATAGTAGAAGATGAGCCAAACATCCTACTTGATGAAGTAAGGGAGGTGGTGAATGCAATGAAGAAACACAAAGCACCTGGTTGCGATGGTATTGGTGCTGAATTGGTGTTGATTCCCTTGCCTAAGAAAGAAGATGCAAGATTATACTCAAATTATTGAACAATGTAGAGCCAGTCAGGCTGAGTGTTTTATGCGAGAAACGCATTCTAGATTCGAAAAAGACATTCACTTTGGTAAGGCTCCTGGTAAAAGAAGGAATGGAAGATCTCCGACCAAGTGGTCTGACATCATCAAAGCGCGAATGGGCTCTGCGGTAAGCAACTGAAACCTATCTATTTGGAGGGGAGATAGGAAAGGAATAGTCTATTTTCAAGATCAAAAAGAGGAACGCCCCCCCCCATATTTTCACTCCTAATTGACCCAGTGGGTTGGTTTTGGATGTGTTATACAACTTTTGATACTCTATCGATTTGCTTAAAAAAAAAATCATTTTTGCAGTTTTGATACGAGAGGAAATTTCCAAATATGGAAACTTAATAAACATTTAAACACATATTCATTTGTTAGATATGATACGTAATTTTTTTGTGAGAGAATGAAGCATGTAAAATAACAATGTTAATCGATTTCTCAGCCATGTCTTCGGTTTGTGGAAAAATAAATTCTTCAACCAGATTGTAGGTAATGTTAAAAAACTTTGGGATACAGAGGGCGGTGAGAGTATTATTAGGATGAAGGAAATTATTATTCACCATATCTAAACAAAATTTACTTTTTCAATGTAATTCACTGTGACCTTAAACAAAGGTTCATGTTTTTGTAAGGGAAAGAGTCGAGATTAAGGGGGAGCGCGAAGTAGGATTGGTACGAAATATTAGTATTAGATTTATTTCTACTGGCACAATTTGACATGACTATGTGGTTTTTAGGGGAAGATGGTGAAAAAATGGAAATGGGGGAAGGTATGAGAGGGTGGAGGGGAAAACGCACGAGGAAAATTAATATTTTGGTGGAAAACTACCATTTGTGTTCAATAAAACTCATAATGCGAGTTTTCGTTACATGTTATGGCTATTTATGCTGTGACAGAGAAAATACCGTTTTTCGATAGCTCTCCCTCGTTGTCCCTAATGGATCTATGAAAGGATTTATAGCACCACAGTTGTAGGAAATCCAGTCCACTTCAAATTGGTAATAAATTTTGTGAGGCTAAAATTAATATTTCCAAAGATATGCTGAAAAATATGATTTTTTTGGGGACGAGTGGTCTAGTCCTATCAATGAGGACTTTCAGTATCCCATTTTTGAAGACCTTCCTGACTTATTCCACGAAAAAAACTTGAGATGGGAATTTTTTTTTCTCTTTCACGTAGATGAACTAGACTACTTAATGTTTTGTTACCAAATATTTGGACTCACGTTTCTATTGAATCCCGGCAGTGAAATACTTTGTAGATATTTAGTTCCCATTACATGCCAGTACAAAGTATCTGTTATTTCGTCTATTGAGAGGTAGATATCACGATGAAAAGTTTCGTTTATTAGTATCTGCTTGTCTGAACCATCCATGTTTGATTTTGAAATTACTATTTCGCTCTGATATTTGTGTTTTTCTGTGTAAAATATCCATCTGTTGGGTAAGTAGTATTTAGGTATAGCAGACGCATTTGAAGTGGAATATTGAACGCGGATGTTTATACATTTTTTAATACGTTTAGAGCAGCGAACGGGATATTCTCAAAATATCTTCTTGGATTTATGCAACCTATTTTATGTATAATGTAAACTAACCCGAATTTTGGAACAAGAACGAAGTGATTTGAATCATAGTTTTCAAGTTGCAGACTCATGTCACCATTGTCAGTGCAAACGAATAAGGACCTATTGCTTGCAAAATATATATTTGCAGTGAGCCAATCGACGGCTAAGCATGTTATTTCAGAATCTGTAAAAGTGTAAATATGACACGTATGTAGTTTGGTTATTTATGGATATTCAAATGTATCAAACTTCATCGAGTAGTCGCATGTATAACTTCCCTTTTAGAACCTAGTTATTGAAGGTTTGGTTTTAAAATGAAGTTTTTACAAAATGCAGTTACATATCCAGCCTTACCCATCTCGAAGATTTTTACCATTTTCCCAGAATCGATGACGATTTTGTAAATACTTGCTGTATTATGTTGAAAATTAGCGCAGTACAGATTACCAAGCGTAGCAGTCAGAGCTGTGCAATTGACATTTGCCTTGATGGTTTGAATTTTTTCGCGGGTAAGATTCAGGGATTTTATTTCACTGGGAGTAGAGTAAAATACGAGAATTTCATTCGACACTGCAATGTAAGTGAAAAAATTTCAATTGGTAGGAGAAAATTTTTAATTTTAACTTTTTCTTCCAAACCATATCGTCGCGAATCAATCAATTTTTTACTTACTTTTACACGATGAACTGTATTCACTATGATTTGTATTACAGAAACATTGAGGTCCAACAGGGGTGGGCCAACGGTTACGTTGAGACAATTCGCATGAAAAGTCAGCTACCGAAATGAATACTTAAATTAGGTGGATCTAATTCACTCGCTGATTATCAAATAAGAATATGAAAAGGGTATTGTACCGTGTTCATAACATTCAGAATCATAACTACTGCGAGTACAGTTGCATTCTATATTTCTGGTATCACTTTCATCTGAACAATCGTCGCAGTCACATATATAATCACAAACGTATTTGTAATATAAACATTTCGATCTATCGTGACATAAATATTTTCCTCGCTTTAGTGTACAGCCTTCATCCTCAAATTTTTCACCTGCAATTTTTGAACGATATAAATAAGGAAGATGTGAGAATAACAAATGAAAAATACTCAAAGGAGAGCCGTAGCATAAACTAATACTATTATCATTATTAATATTTACTGCAATTAATTTCGTCGGATTTGTCTCCACAATCATTATTCTGATCGCAAGTTTTCCTCTGGTCTATGTACTTCCCATTATTACATTGAAATGTCTCAGTATCTACCTGAAATAGTTGATTGAATAAGCTGACTTAATAATCTGTGCTTATTCTTGAATGTTGGTACTTCGATTAGGTGAATGTTAGTATAATTATCTAATATAGTGGACATTTACCTGCGCAAGCAGCCAAATAATAACAAAGATCTTGGAATATAGACACGACATACTTTTGTTAAATTTCAACTTTTAACTGATTCGTTTTATAGATTGAACGTATTTATTCATTGGTGAACGAAATGAAAAAAATTAGAATGCATAATTATTTCAATGACGTAATTGTTGCTTTATAACGATAAATATTAAAGATATTTAACATCCGCTGAATGATAATCTATCGTGATAGTCGGTAGCAGGAAATGTTATAAATCTATTATTATCATTCATTGTAAAGAAATATTGTCTCCCTAATTGATCTAAGAAGTTCAGATTTCCTGTGTACGAACAATTATGAGTATTTTCTAGTGCAGCGTTTGATAATGAAGAATGAAATTATCTCTGTTTGGGCTTATTTTGAAAGAAAAAGTCGGCCAAACATTTTGAGACTTTGGGTTGACCTATGAGGACGGGTAATAGGCAGCACTCGTCGAATAAGAAAAAGGAGGACAATGGGATGTTTCTTTTGAACAGTGGGGGGGAGGGCGGTAGGGGTGCAGATAGATATTAGAATGAATAGTTGAAACTCCCAAAAGACACATCTAGCACCTATACTTAATCTGTATACCAAAATTTCAACCTTCTAGATCTAGTTGTGATGGGGGGGGGGGGGGAATCGAGGAACAAACTCAAAGAAATAAGAAAAACCGATCGAAAAATTACATTTTTGAGAATGTCAGGTTGGTGCAATTAGTTTCAAAAGTGGAAATCTCCAAAAGACCCATCTAAAACTTATACCAAATCCACATGTCAAGTTTTAATTACCTAGTTTAATTTGGAGGAGAGTTATACGTGGAACATACTTAAAACATTCGAAAACCCACCCGAAAAACCGTATTTTGGAACTATGAGATATCTATGAATCTTACTACGCGTACAAATCGAATTGCAACTTCTTAGCTCAATTTGGAGGGGAGATAGCGGAGAAAGAACCCTTTTTCAAGGTTCAAACAAAGCATCGCATTCCGATACCTTTTCAGCCTGATTTTCGTAGCATATTCCAATATTTGCGATGCTTTTTTCCTAATCAGCATTCATGATTGGAAGGGTTCAAGGTGGCTAAAAAGTCAAAACCCCCAAAAGGCAGATCTAGGGTTCCTACTAAATGTACATACTTAATATCAAGTTGCTAGGTCAAACTAAAAAAAAAAAAAAAAAAAAAAAAAAAAAAAAAAAAGAGATAAAACGGCCAAAAAACCACGTATTAGGGCTGGGAGGGAGTGAAATCGGACTGAAAAGTCGAGGCCCCAAAAAGTACATCTACGGTCTCTACTGAAAGTACCCTAATTTAAAGTTGCTAGCTCAATTCTGAGGAGAGTTATGTAAGCAACAAACTCAAAAAATGAGAAAAACGACCAAAAAACCGCACTCTTGGGGTTGTGAGGGGGTACAATGGAGCTGAAAATTTAGAACTCCCAAAAGGCACATCTAGAGCCCCTACTGAATGTTGGTATATTTTGTGGGGAAGAAGGGATAGGGGGAGGGGGGAAACCCTCATATTTGACCTAGGAGGTTGATTTTTCGATATGTTATGCAACTTTAAATTCCCTATCGATTGGCTCGAAAAGGAACAATTTTTGTATTTTGGCCCCTCAACGCCCCCTCCCCCAAAATGGGACAAAACTGAATCTTTACCATAGGTCATTTCCACTCTTATATATCTAATCCACTGTTGAACTGGTCCGATTGACGGAAATGGAGCAATTTTTGGTCGGTATCGAGCGGAGTAAATAATTTTTATATTTGAAGAAAATAAAAATAAAAATAAATTATAACCTCTTTGCACGCAAAGAGTCAACATCGAAAGAATGTAAGTTTTGATATTCAAAATGGAATTGGTACAATTTTTTTTTCTTTTTTTTTTATTCAGTACTTGTCACTTGGTAATTTTCCTGAACATTTCAACTTGAAATCATAAAATCAACAGGTATCAAGGTCTACTAATTTTTCTCGACATCTCGATTTGAAATCTTAAAATCAATTTAGGGTACAAGCTGAACTAGTGGCGGGTCAACGGATGATGACATTTTAACTCGAAATCATAAAATCTATTTAAGGTCAAGATCGCGTTGGTTTGACGAGCCACTTCAAACATCTCTAATTTTCTCCAATATTTCAATCTAAAATCATAAAATTAATTCTTCATAAAATAATTCCGCTGATGTCATTCTAGGCCATAAAAATCTGTCCACTAATGTCAGTCCAATGATAACATCCCAATGTTGATTGGTCCAACGATGTCATCTAATGGTGACGATCAATAGTTGACGAGTTTTCCAGAATACGCTATTAAACATGTTTCGATATTAAAATAAATATCTGACATGGTCAAAAATTCTATTAATAGTCTTCTAGGACCCCAAAACGAATTTTGTCGGTATTTGCTCCCCCTTCCTAACCGCCGTTGGTCGATATACTGTAATAGCCTGGTTTTCATTGGCAATATGACATAGGACATAGAAAATCATACTAAAAAGAAAAACGCTCGTATCTTCTCTCTTAACTGACCCAAGAGGCTGATTTTTAGATGGATTGGCTATCGTTTGACTCAAACAGAAATAATTTTTCAGATTTTTGCCCCTCGGCAACCCCTTCTCTAAATTTGGGCATATATAAATTTTGACTCGAGGTCATCTCCAATTCAGAGTATCGAAACCGCCGTCAATCGAGGCCTATTCCCCTCGACTGTCGTAATGGTTTTCTAAGGTCCCCCAAAACGAATTTTGTTGATATTCCTTCCTCCTCCCCTCATCTGCCGTATGTCGACATACCGTTAGGCTAAAAACTTGTGAAAAAATTTCATAAAAATACAATTTTTTCAAAGTCTCAATAATTTTCTTATAAATTCACTAATATTATGTGTTTAAATTAAAGAGTTAAGTTTATTCTTTCAACAAGGTTCTTTTCAGCCCAGTTTTCAATGTCATATTGTGAATAAAAATCGGTCTCTTATGGACTATCGACTTACGATGGGGGGGGGGGGA
>FIZR01007109.1:0-57860 GCA_900060175.1 Ferrisia virgata
CCAGTGCTTTATAACTTTTTGTATGAAAGGGACGATGATTGGAGAGGATGAAGCGTTTGTGCTAGAATCAGGTGAACCGTGAGCCGAGCTTACTTTGGGTGATATTTGAAAGATGTAATTTAATTGCGAGGGGTTAAGAATACTAGAATACTCACATGTGTACAGTTGCTAGATGTGATCATCAATTATTACACAATTGAATGTTTGAGTTTTTTTTGCATTTCGTAAGATCGTATCCCAGCACTCATTCGACTTGAAGTACGCAAATATGTAGTACAAAATGAATTACAATTTCGCATATAATTTCTATTTATGCTGTTTGAAAACGTGACTTTCACGAATATAAAATTGGAAAAATGATTTTAAATTGATATATGTATAGCTGTACAGTTGAATGTGTTATTCATAAAATTACAGTGCGAAGATTTAAATATATTGCCTATCTAGGTATGGGTGTGTAAGTACTTTTTGAAAGAAGTTGATTATAGGAACAAGAACGATTGTGGTAAAAGGGCTGGTATAAATGCTCTTTTGATGAGTTCTTCAAGAATATCAATTTTTTTTCGAGGTACTGTGGTATAACTGGTATTTGTTTTCGCCTTGACTTCTATAGTATCTGTCGATATGTCATGCATAACCTTACTTCTTCCAAATGATTTGCCGGTTATATATAATCCATCAATTTCTAGGTATAATTGTCTCGATGATATTGGTAACTGTGTATGATTCCATAGTATGTCGATGTTTAGAAATTTTATGTAATGTAAGATCACATTATTAAAAGGATGAACATGGATTTCGTATCCAAAGCTGCAATTTTCACTTCCGATTATTATTTCATCATAAACGAATTTCTGGGAAAGCTCGTCGTAATCTGGTCGAACCGTTAGCCGTATGTACTCATTCCCATTACTGAATAAAGCATTTTCTGGTTGTCCGCAGAAAGTCATTATGGAATGAAACAATGATTGTGTAATAACATTGTATCGTTCCATTATGATAGTGTGCAACGTTTCGTTCAAGTCGTGCAATATGAGATCGCGAAGTTGCGTATTCATATCCTCTTCACACGATCCTTCATTCCATTTTATGCTCTGAAAATTCGAATTATCCGAAACAAGTCATAATGTGAAATTAAAACTCTTAGAGCTAGACTACCTACTTACCGCGGTAGTATCCATGTATAAATTTTTGGGTTTTAATATTCGTGGTATTGGACTTTCATGATGGTTCTTAGTGTAAATGTAATATAATCCTACGGTATCATCAACATTGTGATCGAATAGAACGTAACATGGTGAAGAATTTTCTGGTAGAACGATTTCGATCTTCCCTTGAATTGTAACATTAACAGGGTAGTACATAACCTATGAATGCGAATTCCAGAAAAATAACAAAATCACGAATGTTCATTATACATGTATGATTTGGTTAATGATTAATGACAGGTACTCGGTATGAGCTGGAATGAGGTTGCCACCTACCAAAAACCCATCGCGAAATGTGCATTCAAAGGCTGCCAGGTTTTGTTTAACATCCTCTCCCACTCGAAATTCATTAAAAGAAATATTTTTTATAATCTTCGACTGCGTGATGACCAAAGGAATTTCATTCGTTCGAACTGGTTTGAAGTTTGGTCGATAAAAGTACTCCATTGCTATCTTCCGTGATTCCTCTATAAAGAGACGTATGTTATCGAATAATCGTTTGGTGATGTCGTACGTTGGATGTAGGGTATTTTCATCGGCGGCATCTGTCGTAAAATTACAACCAAAATCGAACTGTTAAACCGTAAAGTACGTAATCATTAAAACGCGAAAAATCCTTGGAATTGAAATTACAAACGAATGCTTTTTTATGTACACGTACCTGATTGAAATTTCATCATTTGTGGTGCAACGAGAAGAAAAATAACAGTATTAATTTTCTGCATCGTATTTACCATTAGAGTAGCGTGATTGATTGATTAATGTTGCGCGTATTTCGTTGCGATTAAAAAAAAACGATACTACAGTCTGCATTGAGCACCAACTAATGGTGGAAATTCCTGAAAAACGTTTTCAAGCTAGATCGTTTGCATTGAGTTAACCTTATATGACGTGCGAGATTGGTATGAAATGTAAACTGATGAATAGGTTTCCTGTCACATTAACGTTTTAATCTAAATATCACTTATCAAATAGTTGTTTGCGTTTTTTGTGATGAATAATGTTAATTAGAAAATGTTCTCTAATGATATCCTGCTATTTGCACCACACCAACGTCGATGTGACGATCTTATCAAAAAACCGAGATTGAAATTTTATGATTTGTGGCGCAGTAAGAATAAAAAATAACAGTGGTAATTTTCTGCATTGTATTTACCAATGGAGCAGTTTGATTGCTTGATTAATATTACACGTATTTCGTCGTGATTAAAAAAAGGACAAACGAACCTAGATTCCTCACTGACCGCCAACTAATGGCGGAAATTTCTGGAAAACGTTTACAAGTTAAATCGTTTTCATACTGCTGAAATTCAATCCGATGAATAAGTTTCCTGTCACATTATCACCTCTTGCCCCGCTCCGTCCGCGATTATGATGAAAAAACACATATTTCCTGTTCTAAAAGGATCATTTTTCACACTTTCATCACGTCAATAGAATTTATTTGGAAAAATATTTCATCGCTGTTCCGTTTACGTATTTGGCTGGTGCGGGTTAATAAATTTTTAAAAATTCGTCATCTAACCAAATTCGAGTTTCTGCGGTGAAATTCTGCTTTCCGCATTTTTTCGATATGTACTTTTCAGCGGGAGGGGGAAGCTAAGGGGTAAGGCCTTCAGAACGGCAAACAATAAATAAATGGAATCAGTATTCATATCTTGATGGGGTTGGTAGTTGAAATTTCGATGTGAAATAGAAATGTATGTGTATGAATGCTTGAGCGAATCGAGTCCGAAATTTAAAAAACAAAATCGGATTATCAATAGAAAAAAGGTACATTTCCTAACACCCCTTCCCAGGGTCTACCGGCGGGCACCATGCATGGAAAAAGTGTAAATTATTTAGAAAAATAGTAGAAGCGTTCGAAAATTCGGCATTCGGAAAATCATGTAAAATATTAACGTGCGAACACTTCGTAGAATATTCTTTACTAGTTTTCCGAATGTTTAATTTCCGAACACTTTGTCGCAAATTCGACATCAGGAAAATTATAAAGGGTAGCAAATAAAATTAATCACGAAATCAAATTGTTTTTGGATGAATATGAATCAATCGATGTACTGGAGGTCGTAGCGAAGGTGGTATTTGAGGAGGAGATGAGTGAGTCATCCTCCAAAGAGAAAAAGCTACGAGTTATTCGGAAAAATTTCTAGCTAAAATTTGGCGTTCGCTAAATTTTAAAAGAATATTGGGAAAGACTCGTTCAAATACTAATTGTCAAGCTTTTCTGTTCATATTTTCAGATAAAAATTTACCTCGCTCCGCTCGGGCCTCATTTCTTATCGATATTTTCAAAAACAAATTTTATTCAATTTCTCCTTAGTTTCGATCTCGTTTTCTTTCAAACTTAGCATCGAATTACAGGCGACCTTGGAACAAAGATAGGGGGAGGGGGTGATACGTAGAATTTTTTCACGGTGACAATTTGAAACACATCACTACTGCATTTTTTTCAAATCGAAACACTGAAATAAATTACTGGTTTTTTCTACATCTTAAAGGGAAGTTCGCTAATATACGATCATACAAAGGATTAGCGGCGGGGGGAGGGGTATTGGCTGCTACTGAGAAAATCCAAATAAAACATTTATCACATACATTTTTCATAGGCGCCTAAATTCTACAGATAACAGGCCCATTCACCTTTTCCAAAAAGCTCAAATAAATACATGAAAAATTTACAAAACCAAATTCAATCTCGCACGATCTTTACCTAGCGTAGAGAAAATTTCAAACGGTATTAATTCGATATCAGACAGAAGCCTTTCGTCACTAATGAATAAAATACGTAATATCCCGTTAATTAGCCAGAATACCTTGACGCAAAATTAGATATTCTATCGGTAGCCTAAGCAACCAATTCAAGGCACTACATGCTCGTTGATTTTACAACGTGTGTAGCGTATTCTACCACCATAAAAAAAGAAACACTTATCTATCGCTTCATTTTGTTTAATGTCTAGCTATAGCATATTTTAAGAAATATTATACAGTCTACATAGGCTAAATATGAGTACAAGATGTACTAACGTGCTGCAAATCAAATATGAAAATCCAATTATTTTATCCGGATTTTTATTAAATATTTAACCGAAGCTTTTCAGTCGCGTTTTATTGTATCGTCTATACAAACGTGAGTGTGTGTGTTTCCCTTTTTTTTTTTTTTTTTTTTTTTTTTTTTTAAACGCGGTAATACACTTTACCCTTGTAATAATTTATTCAACGTAATTCGATATACGCGGAAAATTTGTATTTTTTCTCTCTCCCTTTCTCTCTTCTTTCCTACGCGCTGATTTTTTTTTTTTTTTTTTTATAATACATCGCTCTCTATATAATTCGATATAGGTAAATTCTACAGATTCGTATAAATGTATATCTCTGGCCATGTATAGAATCATCGTAATGGTATATTTCGATAAAAAAATTATATCCAGAGAGATATACTACACATACATGCATACATACACAGTATACATATAGGCAGGTAGAGAGAGGTACCGTATATCAAAAGGAGAAAGAGTGAAGAGTACACATATATACCTTTACGCGATACTATATATTTTCCTCAATTTTATAAATAACCTTTTTAGTTCGGTTTTAACGATATGTAAAAATAAGCTCACTTTTTTACTCTTTTTTTTTTTTAATATATATATATATTATTATTATTTATTTCGCGATATAGATAGGTTAGCTATACATAGTACATGCACGAGGAAAAAAAAAGCTTACTGATAAATCAATCTTTCAAATGGATTTACCTATCAAAAGGCTTTAAAAGCCGACGTTCGGATGTTATTATAAGGATATTTTATATCCTGTGTATGTGTATTATATGTATATAGGGCTCGCATGTACACAACATATACCTACCAACAAACGTACGTATATGTATCCATTCTACTGCTATCCGCGCGTAAAGAGATCGGATAGGTGGTGGATGGTCGTAGACGACGAGTAGGATATAAGCGGAAAAAAAAAAAAAAAAAAAAAAAAAACTTTCCAATTTATCTCAATAAAAGTATACCATTTACTCGTCTGATGAATTTGTTGAAGTACCGAACAGAGGGTAGAAAAAAATGCACATAGACAGTCGACGTATTGACAGGTTATGAAATAATAAATGGAATATTTACATTAATCGTAATGCGAATACATTAGGATAAGAGAAATCTAAAAATATATCACGTTGATTATTCAGCAGCTTATACAAAAAGCGATGATGATAATGATAACGATGATGCAAAACAAAACAAAAAAAGTACAGGGATTATTTTTCTGCTCTTCCAAATGATAGACGAGCAAATCTGGTTCAGTTGTACTGAGAACGCACTCGAATTCTTGGCACATGGTCAAACTCAAAATGTCGTTTGAGGAGAGCATCAAAGAGGCCAAATTTTATTCGTATTATGTAATTTCCAAACGTAACTGAATAAGGATAATTTTTCAAAACATTTTCACAGTAAAAATTGCAATTATAATTTAAGTCAAAAATTATAAAGTTTCGTTCTTATTAGTAATTTAATGAACGATTTTTTTTTTTCATCAAGTGAAAGGAACAGTAAACAACGAAACCCTTCCCCCACACCCCGTACGCAACCAATTTTCATGCGAAGAATCCTATCCCTTCTTCCCTTGCTATTTAAATTGCGACGATGCATTCGGTCTAGATACATATGAAGCCGAATCCGACCTTCTTCGAACTACTAAACAAAATTAGAGGTTGAACTGAATGAGCAAGTTATAAAAAATCCTGGAGCTGAAGGTTGAGCTGCCGAAGTTCATTTTTAGATGAATTCTTGAAAATTTTAAGAAACTAGATTTACGACGAAAAAAACGAACATTACATACACCCAAAAAAAAAAAAAACAATTTAAATTAGAATTTAGTGAACTCCCTTAATTACCTAATCTTGATCTCGATTGAACGAATCGATCTCTGAGATTTTCAAGCCGACCTGGAGTCTACGAGAATAATTAATCTTCTAGCAGCATTTTCGAATTTCTTCGTACTAACTGAGAATCGACTTCGGTAGCTGAAAGTGTATTGAAAGGAATATCTCCTCTTTCAAGATTCACAACCACCCACTCCGGTATCCAAAATTGAGGCAATTCAGACTTGGAGGAGGCCTGAACGATTAATCGTATTTTTCAGCAAGCCTAGAACCTCTAGAAAAATATATCTGGCTCCAGTATTGTCCAATTTGTTTCACGATACCAGCTGAACAATTCGCTTAAGCGGTAGAACACAAGGTTGTGTAACCAAAACGGTTCTAATTCTCGTTTTGGTTCGATTCGGTTCAAATTCCTGTTTCACTGATCCTGGTTCTGGTTCAAGTTTTAAATTGGTTTCAAGCTGAACAATTTTAGGTTTGACTTTGGTTCGATTACATTTGGTTGTGGTTTAGGTTCCAGTTTTGAACCAGTTTCAAGCAATTTCTAGATCTAGTTCCACTATTCAATTGTCTGATTTCAGTATCATTCTGGTTCTGTTCATTCTGGAAGTCTGATTCCTGTTTCACTGGTTCTGGTTTGATTCGGTCCAGTTCTAGTTCTGGTTCCAGTTTTGAACCAGTTTCAAGACATTTTTGGTTCTGGCGCCGCGTTCAGTCTCGTTTGGTTCGCTTCCAGTTCCGATTATTGTTTTATTGGTTCTCGTTTCAAGACGAACAATTTTTATTTTGGTTCCGCTGTTTCGATTCGATTAGGTTCTAGTTCAGGTTCTATTTTCAATTGTTTGGTTCCAGTATCATCCGGGTTCTGTTCACCTCTGGGTCTGATCATTGGTTCACTGGTTCTGGTTCAAATTTTAATCAGGTTTTGAAGCGAACGATTTTAGTTTCGGTTGGGGTTCGATTTGGTGCGATGCTGGCTCTGGTTCCAGTAATGAACCAGTTTCAAGTAGTTTCTGGTTCTGGTCCAACTCTTAATCCACCTTTGTTCACTTCCAGCTGCGATTACTGTTCCATTTGTTCTCGTTTCAAAGTGAACAAATTTAGTTCTAGTTCTGGTTTTGATACAATCAGGTTCTGGTTCAGTTTCCAGTTTTGAACCAGTTTTAAATGGTTTTGGTTCCACTTTCAATAGTTTGATTTCAGTATCATTCTGGTTCCATTCACTTCCAAGCCTGATTCCTGTTTTACTGGTTCTGGTACAAATTTGTACCCAGTTTCAAGGAAAATGATTTTAGTTCTGGTTCCAGTTCCAGTTTTACTTACAATCTGGTTTAGTTCACTTCCAGTATCGATTTTGGTTCCATTAGTTCTAGTTTAAATTTTGAGCCCGTCTCAAATGGAACAATTTCAATTCTGGATCCAATCCGATTGTGGTCTAGTTCTGGTATCAATTTTGAACCAGTTTCAAGCATCGGTTGGTTCAGGTTACAGATACACAGTCCATAAACGATTTCACAATTTGTCAATCAAATAGAATTAGGTGAAAAGTTAAAAAACAACAAGCAAGTTGAATCAGAACCGGAATAGCATAAGAATTTTTTTGGTTTCTGTTTTACTTTCTAAAGTGTGGATCCACAATCTAGATCCATTATTGAACTAGTTTTAAGCAGTCTCTGGTTCTATGTTCAGTCCTGGTAGAACATGTGAAATGAGCCAAACTTTTCCTCTTCCTTTGACAGATCAAAGCAGGAAACTTCCATGTTAAAAATATGGATTGGGAAGTATATTCTTTGACCACGCAAAAAATGCGAAATAGGAACATTTCATCATCATCAGTAGGTTTCAGTCGCTTAAGACTTTATGGCACCTAAAAGAGCGCGCCATCTATCACAATCCCATACCTGTGAAGCAGCTCTTACCACACAGAGCCCAATCGCGCTCTGATGATGTTAGATCACCTGGTCGAAAATCTTCCTCGCCCTCTTTTACCAGGGACCTTACCAAAGAGAATGTCTTTTTCGATATTTTCGACTTCTCTCCTGGTCACATAACCAAAATACCCTAGAGTCCATCTCTCGCATAAAACACTTAGCCCGACTGACTCTAGTATTTCGTTGACGATTGAAATGTTGGTTTGTCGCACCTTCCATGGTATCCTCAGCATCCTACATCGGAGCCACATCTCAAAGGTGTCTATTCTTCTTTTATCATCTGCCTTCGACGTCCATGATAACTGAGAAAACAAGTGACTGCATAAGTCTCTTCCTTGTCTTTCAGAAGATCTGGTATATACCCATGATCTTACGTAGTCTGATCATAGCTGATTTGCTCAGAGCGATTCGGCGCCGTATTTCTGTCGACGAACTTCCATCTGTTTCGATGATGGAGCCTAAATATACAAAAGCGTCGACCTTTTCGTATTCGCTCAGGGCTGTAGAAACTGGTACACTTGGCCCGATCCACCACCATGACTCCGTTTTTGATGTATAAATACTAAGTCCGAATTTTTCGCTGGCTATTTTCAACACGTTGAAGAGCTCCGCCATTTCCTCTCCATCCGAAGCAATCAATATGGATCCACCACCATAACTTTATAGCACCTTGAAAGCAACTTCGATCTCTCATCGTGCGTTCGGCTTGTTTTGGTGAAATCATACCCCCCTCCCCTTCCACTACCCATCCCTTCCTCCTTTCCAGTTTAACTTAAAATCTTCAAATTTCATCGTACAACAATGTTAACAATTCGTAATTGATTTCGGACATTTTTTAGCCAATCTATAGTAAATGTGAAAAATTTACTTTTCTCCAACCCATGTTATATTTAATTTTAAATTTTCTAAAATTTTCTAAAAATAAGAAAATGAACTTTAAGAACTGAAATTTTGGACACATGGATTTAATGACGTATTTTTTCATCCCAGCGTATTTTGTTCAATAACAACGATCCCATTATCCTGAACAGATACTAGACAGCGAAATTATGTGCACTTATACTTAATCCATCCCCCTCACCACTACCAAGAACCCAAAGGTAATAATGAAACGACGATATAGAGCAGGTAAAACCCGAAATCAATTTTCACGTTATCGATGCTTACAGATTTTTGAACCGGCAAAGTTTACAAATTACCAAGTACATCGTAAACGATTCCGATCTCAATCACATAATCGAATCGCTTTGTAACATTATTAACTTTTCGCAGAAAAAAAAAAGTAGGTAGATACAGTTGAAGATAACGAACACTATTATTACTCGTTATGCATAACCTGAAACGTGACTTGAGCACTTAATACGTTGCAAATTGCTTTCCTTATTATTATACCTAATACGTTGACGTACGCAAACCACTGCATAATTTTGGGCTTCGCCGAAAAACGCTGCAATAAATCAAACTAACTCGACCTCCTATAATCACCAGTATAACATGAATCATACTCGTACACAGTAAAAAATATGCACAGAGGCAGTAAAAAAAAAAAAAAAGAAAAGAAAAAGCACATAACGCGCAATGTCGAAAATAAATTTAAAATAATATTCCCACCACCTCACACTATCTATCTTCGTTGTAAAACACTGATACGAGTATATGTATCATAATAAGATTAAGTACACTTAGGTAGGTAGGTAGGTAGGTAGGTAGGTGTATGTAATACTTGGGCACACTACATTCTCACTCCAAGAAACATACGTATTACACCGCAATCAGTTCATTTAAATTTATTCCAACTTGACAGTAAATTGAGCTGTACGAGCGAATAACTCTAATTGAAAAGAAGGTGAGGTCCACAGTGGCGAGCTATGAGATCGAAAATACTACTTCAATACGTAGTATGTAAATTCCAATCACCAAGTGGTACACCTTTTTTTTTTTTTTTTATCATCGCAACGATTAGTACACTGCGGACTATGTTCGTCGTTTAATTAAGCGTTAATGAAATCCGATTTCTCGTATTCGTTGCATTTATAAGCTTTTTATTCCGGGTCATCGAAAAAAATTCGTGTTATTTCCACTTTTATCACAGCGCGATACACGAATTAAGATACTTAGTTATATGAAAAGAGACGAGGTGTCCCCAGCGTTCGAGTCCATTCGATAAATACCAATACACTACCGATGTATAAAATAGATTATTACAGACGTATAGGTTATGTATAGATAGGTAAGGGTATACCCAGTAGACAAATTCTACGTAGGTACTTTTAAAGATCGAGAAAAGGTAAAAAAAAAAAAAAAATAGAAAAGTACCAATAGATAAATACATAAGAACTAAATACCATCGGACTTCGGCTTCTTACATACGTCCACACGTACAGTACGTGTTCGAGTATATGTGTATGTATGTAGTAGGCCTGGCTAAGATTCGAGGTGAGGTGTTGGTTGAAACGGTAGCAAGCATTTGTATTACGTATCGAAGCGGAAAATATATAAGGGTTTTTAAGTAGCTTTATTTCTTCAGTTACCGAGATATAGCCTATAGTACACTAATAGGGGGCTTAACACTTATAAATCTTTTAACAATGCTAAGAACCTTTTTATAGGTATTTATACTTCTGTCTTTTTCGCGCTCGCGTTACTTTTTCTTTGTCAAGTCGCATAGTAAATACACATAACGTTTTAACACGATGCAATGCACCGTACCCCCGTCTCGTCTGCGCCAGCCAAGTGATGGAAAAATTCTATCGCGGAAGCCGCACTACTTCGAATTCTCGTCTCTCTCTCTTTCTCTCTCTCTCTCTACATACGGTACACATACCGGCAAGGTAATCCATAGCACCGCACCGCCCAGTCCGGCCAAACCAAGCCGATGCTTTACACTGGGGAATGTTTTGAATAACAATGTCGATCTCGATACCACCGATGGCACCACTTAACGATGATTGCTGCCTCTTAAAAGTACCATAAGTACGCTCTACAAACTCGAGCACGTAATTCTAGAAGAAGAACACCCCGACTACACTACTACCATTATAATACCATCATCACACCTTGGCTGTTATACGTACATATGTACAGTACGTGTGTACGTGTATGTAAACGTGTCGATACTCAGCCGAACAACGTTTTACACGTACCTGTATGCTTAGGTACCACGTATCTACTTTTCAACCGGTAGAAGTCTATTGATCGTAATACCCGTCCGTATTTGGTACTACAATTGTTACGTGCCCGCAGTCACGACAACTAACGAATCTCGCAAAACGTAAGGATCAAGTAGGCACAATGATGATTTTATAGGCTCATGTACTTGACTGAGAAATCTCTAAATTTAGGCTCAACGCTTTCACCTTCCCTGATTTGGTGTACCTACTCGAGAAAATCGGATTTCAGCTGCAATTGCTGCCTTCTGAGTAGCCAGCTTTCTGTACTAGTCCCATTTTCATCGTCATATTTACAAATAAAACTAGCCCAATGGTGGGAGAAAGGGAGAGAGAAATGTCGATAAGAACCGTATCAAGGTTGAAGAAAACTTATGCAAGACCACTTTTGGGCAAGTCAAATTTCAATTTTTGGACATAAACATGTCTTGGAACACATTGAAGCTGAAGGAGGGGGTCAGGGGGAAGTCAAAGTCAATCGTGTATAACTTCCACTAAGATCTTCCTTTCGCCCACCCCCCCCTGCTACAACTATTTCTAGATCGAGTTCAAAACCTACGGATTTTTAAGGAATTTAAAAAAAAAAACACACACACAAAAATACACGAACTTTGACGAAAAATGATGACTTTTTACTGATTTTCGTAGAAATATTGTAATATTATGTAAATCGAAAAAAGTTTTCTAATCAGTAGTAAGGACAGAGAGGAAGGAGGGTGTAATGGGGCTGAGAAGTCGATAACAACAAAAAGCATATCTAGGACCTGTACTAAATCTATATACCACAATTCAAGTTCCCAGCTCAATTTAGAAGGGAGTTACCTGGAAAACGAACTCAAAAAATAAAAAAAATGAGAAAAACCTATAAAAAAAAACCACCTTTTTAAGGCTGTGAGGGGGTGCAAAGGAGCTAAGCAGATGGAACCCCCAAAAGACACATCTGGGGTCCCAATTAAATCTACACACAAAATTTCAACTTCCCAGCTCCATTTCTTGGAAAAATAAGGGAGGAACTACCCTTTTCCAAAGTAAAAAAGGAGGAAAACCCCATATCTTCCCTCCTAATCAATCTAGGGAGGTTGATTTTTGGATATGTTATACAACTTACGATTCTCTAGCAATTGGCTTGAAAAGGGTCAATTTTTGCGTTTTTGACCCCTCAGCACCCCTACCCCAAATTGGGGCATAACTGAATTTTGACCGAACTTTATCCTCACTCATATATATCTTATGCGCCACCTAACTGAGTCTAATGACCGAATTTGAGTGATTTCGGCCGGTATAGAGCGGAGTTAATGATTTCAATGTTCGGGGGAAAAAAATTTAATACATATCTGCCAAGGCTAAAAATCGTCCTAATGGTCTTCCAGGACCCCAAAACGGATTCTGTTGATATATAACCCCTCCCCCCCCATCCACCATTGTTCGATAGACCGTAATAGCCTAATTTTCATTGGCAATATTACATAGAAAATCAGGCTAAAAAGACCAAAAAACTAGAATTGTGGGGCTGTGTGGAGGTTCAATGAATCTGAAAAGTCAAAACCCCCGCAAAAGCCACATCTATGGATCTTACCTTGTCAACATATCAAATTTCAATTTCCTAGCTCAGTTTGAAGGGGTCAAAACAGGATATCTCGCCATATTGAACTAGAAAGTAGAAATCAGGTATGCACATTTAGTAGGAGCTCTAGATGTGCTTTTTGGCCATTCCAACTTTTTAGCTCCATTGCAACTGCTCACACTCCTCACAGCCCCAAAAATGTGGTTTTTGGGTGGGTATTTTGCATTTTTTGAATTTTTTGAGTTTGTTCTCCGCATAAATCCCTCCCAATTGAGCTAGGAACTTGAAATTATGTATGCACATTCAGTAGTAGACCAGGATTTGCGATTTGACGGTTTCGACTTTTTGGCCCGGTTGCAACCCCTCACACCCCTTAATATGTAATATTTTGGTCAATTTTTCCAATTTGTGTAGTTTGTACCACGCATAACTTCTATTCAAATGGGGCTACAAAGTTCAAATTAGGTATGAACAGTCGGTCGGGATCCTAGATGCGTCTGGACATTTTAGCCCCATTGAACCCTTTTCACTCTTATCATTGATTGGGAAAAAAGCGATGCTCTTTTTCAATTCTTGTGATCAAAATATCTCCGAAAAATCAGGCTAAAGAAGCATCGCTTTCGATGATCTTTTTTTTTCTTTTTGGAAATCGTCATTCAGCGATGACAAAGCTCAAAGCACTCGTACAAAAAAACTAAGCTCAAATATTTGTGTTCATTTTATTCGCATTTCCGAAAAGCAATTTTCGTCTCAATTCGCGAGAACGTACTTTGAAGGTCAAAATTGTACTAGTATGCTCATTGAGAAATTTCTACACATTTCATTGGTCATCTAAAAACATCAAAGTGGATACATTTCTGGTGTGAATTTTTCATTTTTTCTGTAGAAACCCTGAAAACAACTCACATTTTGGGACAATATAGCAGACTTGTTTTTCACTTTTAGCGTTTCTACTGTTTTATTTATTTATTTTTTTTTTAGGCTGAATATTCTCGAAAAGCATGTGAAACAAACTCAAAAATCAAGAAACCCCTCCCCCCTCCCAACGGCACATCTAGGTTCCCTACTAAATGTACATACCAAAGTTTGACCCTGTACTTCAATGGGGCGGGGAGGGGTGGAAGAACTCACTTTTAAAGTCGAAAGTTGGACACCCCCCACCCATATCTTCTGGCTACTGAAACGAAGCTGAAAAGTTGAAATCCCCGGAAGGCACATTTGGTGCACCTCCTAAACCTTCACATCAAATTTCAACTTCCTAGCTCAATTTGGAGTGGAGATATACGTGAAACAACCCCAAAAAATAATTTAAAAAAAAAACGCCCCAAAAACTACTTTTTCGGAGCTGTGAAGGGTACAATGGGGCTGAAAAGTCCAATTTTGACCCCCTACCTCGATGGGATTGGAGACAGAACACCAGACTTTCAAAGTCAAAAAGTGGAAACCCCTCCCCCCACCCCACTCCATATCTTCTCCATTGATTAATACAGAACGTTCATTTTTTGACATGTATACAATTTTGGATTCTTTATCAATTGGCTCAAACAGGAAAGATTTTTGCTATTTCCATCCTTCAGCACTCCTTCGCCCAAATTTGGATATGACTGAATTTTGATCCAAGGTTACGCCCGCCAACCTCTAAGCCTACTGCCACAACTTGATCCTTTTTAGTCGGTATCGGGCTGGGCGAATTTTTTTTCAAGAGGAAAAAATTAAAATAAAAAGGAATAAATACCTGACACGAGCTAAAATGGTATCAATGGTCTTCTAGGACCCCAAAACGTACCAATCGTAAATCTATAGTCCATGTTAGCGAGCTTTTTCACTGACAATATGGCACAGAAGCCCGAAAAATAATGCCTAAGTGTATCGAACATAGAACTTTCTTCTTTCTCAGTACTAAAATCACCTCCTTCCACCCGCCCACTCACACAACGAACGATATCCTTATACAGTACGTATGGCTAAACTCACGCACGTACCTAGACTAGATTCGTATATAGTAAAATCTCAACAGCTTAAAGTCAAGCAAAAAGAGCCAGAACAGGAGAACCCTCGAAAGCTGAAAGTAAATCGAATTTTTCCTACTTCTCGAGGTATCTAGTATTAACACGATTAGGATTTAAAAAGCAAAAACTTGGCTCCTTTTGGGTTATACTGGCGTGTATTTGACGGTCAAACTTTATAGGATGGATTTCCCTGTTTGTCATTCCCATCCCCAACAACAACAACAACAACAATAACAACGTTCGTTGGCTGTGGCAAGTGTACCTGTGTACCATACCCTGCGTACGTGTTGGAGGAAAACGAAAAAAGAAAATTCTTTGATTTCACAAATACACTGGTAGGTAGGTAGGTAGGTAGGTAGGTAGGTATGTACCTTACCTCACAAAATAGATGCTATTACGTTACACGTAAGTAGACGTAAATAAAGCACACAAACGCAGCGGCGAGATAGAGAAAAAGACAAAGATACAGTATTGTATACAGTAGGGTATCCATCACACAGAATATATACGTGTACA
Source organism: Ferrisia virgata (assembly GCA_900060175.1). Lineage (NCBI taxonomy): Eukaryota > Metazoa > Arthropoda > Insecta > Hemiptera > Pseudococcidae > Ferrisia > Ferrisia virgata. The sequence continues at coordinate 15,290 of FIZR01007109.1, forward strand.
TACGTACTCGAGTATGGGTACACTTTACACGACGACGAGAATACGTATCATCTGGTTTATGTAATAAAAACCAGTCCTAGTATAGCTTTTTCGCTACCAAATCTCCGGGGTATTTTCGTCACGGATACGCGCAAACCATTAGCTATATATATAAATGGCGCAGAATTCAAAAATAAGATTTTTCCACACACTCTTTGTGTAATAGTATTTATCTTTTCGGTTTCGCGAAAATGGAATTAAACGCGGTGCTGTCTGTCCTACGATACACGTACATTTTGCGCAGAGAAGCTTTTGATGATCGGCTGTGTGCGTACTTTGTTATGCGAATGATGCGGTTTTTTCTTTCTTTTTTTCCCCTGTTTTTTCCTGTATAGTCGCAGCGTGCTGATAGATGGGAAGTGTGACCTCCAGAAAACCGCATTACTCGCCCGTAAAAATAGAGAAGTAATCTAATTGCGCCATAACCAAAACCATTAGCGTACAACGAGCATTTAATGGAATAGCCGAGTACGATACATACGTACAAACGTGCTGTAGAGCAAAGACGACGCGAGGAAAGGAGTGCAATATATGACAGAGCTGTGTTTCCATACCTACGTAGGACTACGTATTTGTATCTACGAAGAAAGTAGATTGTAGCGAGATGGATGTTTTTCAGCGATTTGTTCTGTTTAGGTTAATTTTAGTTTTATACAAAACCAGGTACAAGGCGAAGCTTTCTCAATACATAAATATTGAATGCAGGCAATGACACGTAATACACATATTTCCACCATATTACGTACCTACATTACTTACTATGCTTTTTAGATTTCAAACTGATCAAAATTCACGACAAAGCTCCAAAATTGTCTCGAACCTCAACAGTTTCAACATCTCAAAACAACATACTTACAAAACCCATAAACCAAATTCGATACACATTTGGGCGCATTTTACAAAATTTTGAAATTTGAACACCCCCTTTCAAGACCTATTTTGGGTCTAAAGCTGAAAATTTTCATTTAACTAAAACAGCAGATTTTAGACCTCGTAAATCGATAGCAATTTCTAAAAGGGCACAGGGACATAAAAGTGGGGCAATTGCCTTTAGGAGGTGGAATAACGTACATTTTGACACCCCACTCGAAATTTAATTAATATTGGACCTTCTCGAAAAAATAATGCCCGAACTGAATTTAGGAGTCTGTAAAACTTCAACTTCGACTTCCTACTTGAAATTTTGCTAGAGATTGTACTTTGGCAAACCTCCCCCCCGCCCTTTCCCATCTCACTTGTCATTGGTTTTGAGGATCAAAATTCTTTTGAAAACGAATTCAGCGCTTCAAAAACTCTCCAATGACCAGGGTTTTGATTTTTAACCACTTGGAAATTTTCGCTGCAGATTTTCGAAAAAAGAGAATGTTTGGCCTACTAGTACGAGATTTTTAGCTCAAAAATCACCCAAACCTGATCAAAATTCACGGAAAATGTACGCATTTCAGTACTCCCAAGCATCCCTATAATCCATACATATTTACCCCCCCCCCCCTGGTATGGGGAGAGGGGAGTGCTATAAGGTACAAAGTTTCGTTTTATGGCTAATGGGGGTGGGGGTGGAGGGTGCTAAGAGGTACAAAGTTTGGTTTTTTGGAAATCACTTCCCAAATAAAGCACTGATGAAAAAAATTTTCAAACAAAAATTGTCATTCAACTGTTTTCCGTTTGATGTGGGGAGGAGTTAGGACGCTCAAAAAAAAAATCATTTTTAAAAATCTCCAATCGGCAAAACAATTCTAAAAAATCTGCTCAGTTCACTTTTCGTAGCATTTTTCTTGCGTACGAAAAATGCTGAACCGTCCCCTTTTTTCCGAAGGGGAGTGGAGGCGCCCTTCAAAAAATTGCAGCTTTCCCAAAGGACGAGTCCGTTATGCTAAAAAATACGAAAAATTAATCCAGACAAACGTTGTAGGGCGTTAAAATATGAACGTTTCTGTTTTTTTTCACTTTTTTCGTAGATGGTCATGGGAGGGCGCTAGGGCGAAAAGGAAAAAAAGAGACATATAAAAATTCCTCTCGAAGTGAATAATTGATATGCCTATGGCGAGTCAGGTATGAATTCCATACATGGGCCCAACACCAGGGGTTTTGCAATCGGGGAACTCGATTTTTTGACTACCATTTGGGTGTAGAATACAAATAGGGGTTTCCGAAGAGGAGGTTCAAAAATTCGAAATTTGTCACAGGACATAGGAAGATAAGAGTAGTGGAATTGCCCCGGTGAGATATTTTCACAAAATTAAGATGATAGATGGGTCCAACCTAGAAACTTTCGTTATCAATATTTCAAAACACTCCCCCCGCCCCCGTTCCCAATACCCTAGTTTTCGAGAAAATCGATTTTTCCTAAAAATCAGTTGAGAATTTTTTTCTTAAAATTGAGTCTACCGATTTCATCGAAATTTGTGTGTACTTTTAGGGCCATGTGATGGTTTCTCATGAAAAAATATTGAAATCCCAGGATATAGGAGCTGAAAAATTGTTGATTTCAATAGCTCGTTTAAAATTTGACGCGAAGTTGAATTTTAGCTTTTTCCTAATCCTCATATCCTTTAATAGTTGCGAAATAACCTGAAAATAAAGTGGTAAAAATTACCTTCCAATTCAATTTTTTCAACTCGCAAAACTGACTCAAGGATTGCTAATTTCCAAAAACTTTCAAGAATCGAAAAAAAAATGAAAATTTTTTCCAAAAATGGAATTACTACACATATTTATACCTAAAATTATCATCGTTGTCAAATTTTCACCATTAATGATTTTTAAAAATTTTCACTTTTTGTATTTTATCACCATTTTCCTGAAAAACTGTAAAGAAAATTTTTAGGAAAACGTCCTCTAGAAATGAATACAGGACTTTAATTTTAAATGAATAATTTTACCTCCCATTGCCGATTTTTAAGAGTACCCAAAAATGGTAATTTTTTACATATTTTAAAATAACTTTAAATGCATTTCAAAAAAATTCACAATCCAAGCGAATATATTTTACTTAGTATAGACTCTCAAAAACAAGTTTTAATTTTTTTTTTTTTTTCAACCCATTTATACTGTATTTTTTGATCCCAGAAAAGCGTACAAACGATAAAAATCGACCTTAAATGAACAAAAGTGAGTGTATTTGGCCTATTTCGCTATGAACTTGATGAAAAACAAAAATTTAATGAAGAAAAAAAATCTTGAAAAACACAAAAAACTCATTCTTTAAGCAACGCTGGAAAATCAGTCCTTCGAAATTAAAACTGAAATATTGCGCTTATTCGCCTAAAATTGATGCCTTACATCCATTTCAGGAGGGTGTTTCTTAAAAAAATAAAAAAAAAATGCATTCGTGGTTTTTCAGGAAAATCGTGAAAAAATGCAAACAGTAACATTTTTTGAAAACCCTTAAAAAAAGTAAATAGTGAAAAACTTGCCAACAATCATAATTTTGAATGCAAACATGCGTAACTATTTCATTATTAAAAACAATTTTGGTAAAAAAAATGTTTTCAATTTTTTAAAAATTTTTAAAAATTAACAAACTTTGTTGAGTTAGATTTGCAAGTTTAAAAAATGTTCAATACACCATTTTGAGGTCATTTCAAACTGTTATGACCCTGCGATTTACAGCTTTCCAACGAAAGCAAAACTCGTTTCACCCAATTACATATTTTTGATAAAAGTTCAAATTACTAAATAGGTATACACAAAGAATCATCAGGTTACATACGATACTTTGAAAAATATTCAAAGGTCAAGACACCACAAAAATAAGTTTTCTTATAGATCTAGGTACAGGTATTACCAACTGCTTTATAAAAAGAAAATTACAAAACCGCCAAATATAAAAATTATTATATTACCATCATATCAAACAGCAATAAATATATATTATATATATACAATCCAATTATTTCGAAATAAATAAAATAATAAAATTCATCATAATTTGTTTTGATTTCAAGTAATTCAATTATATACATGATTGAAAAAAGTAAAAAAGAAAAGAAATCGAAGTAAGATTCCATTTGATAAAAAAACTAATACCGTATGTTTGGAAATTTTTTTATCACTCATTACCCGTTTCATTTTCAGGTTCTCGAATTCGGCAATATCCCCTTGCTTGATTTGGCAATTGAAAACAAAACGTAGAGCAACAAGTACCTAGGGTACCTTTCCAATGGCAAGGTGCATTGTTTAAAATACAATTTTGATTTTGAGATGAAACCGAATGCATCAACACAGCGAAGGTGGTAACAACGAAGAAAAACAACTTATAAAAATTCATTTCGAGTTTCGATTCGAAAAGAAAAATTCGTTAAAAAAGATTTTCGCGAAATAAAATTTACCGTTTATCAGTTAGTCACTCGATTCACTCGATTGAGCTGTAGTCAACGTTAGTGCACGAATATCTTTCATCAAATTTAAAACTACGTAGGTATATATAGAAAATTAAATTATGGGTGGGGTAATGCGATATAGCCCAATATGTTGTTGGAAAATACACGCAAGCAGTATAGGTTTGCGAATAAATTAAATAAATTGGTAAATATTGCCAAAGCCACCTAACGTTGCGTTGTAATAAAAGAGTTTCAAAAGGTTATCGCATAAACATTTAAAACGTCGATTTTTTTTCCTAAATCAGTTGGACGAAAATTCCAATTAAATACATTATCATTAAAACAAAAAACACGCCATGATATTATACATATTGTGCACCGACCCCTATGACCGAATTTGAAAAAATTCAGTATAGAGGTTAGAAGGAAACTCCATTTTACGAGTAAACCAGCGTTATTAACCTGTTCAAGTATAAGTATAAGTATACTGGGTGTTTCGCATAAGCCTCGCCATCCTTCATACCAGTGATAGGTCAACCCATAAGACTTACATGTGCAATGGTTAGCATACCCAAAAAATTGAAGTAGTTGAGATATGCTATTTTCAAAATTTCATTTTAACCCCAACCTGCCACTCACATTGAAAATTTTTTAATGAAATTTTTAAAACAACCCTCAATTTTCTGGGTATACTAACCATTATACATGTAACTCTAGTAAGTTGACCTATCACTGGTGTAGGATGGCGAAGTTAATGCGGAACACCCGGTACATCTCTTCATAGCTCAGATTTTTATTTCTCCTCAAGTGAAAGAGAAGTTCAACAGTGGAATCATATAGAATCAGAACATACTAAAAATCACTTAATTAGCTTGACACTGACCAAAATCACTCTAATTCTACCGATAGGGTCAGATTGGTGGCAGAGTTGACATGTAGTAATGGGCATGTCGTTTGATCAAAATTCAGGTATGTCTAAATTTGAAAACCAGGATGCTAAAGCGACGAAAATCGCAAAGATTTTTCGTTTTTAAACCAATCTGACCAATCTGTAGAGAATTTCAAGTTACATAACATATCCAAAAATCAGCCCACTAAATCAAATAGGACTGGAGATATTAAAGGTTTTCCTCCGTTTGTCAATGAAAAATTATTATTTCTCACATATCTTCATTGTAAATTGTGGCGCGGGGGGATTATAATATGTGGTATCCTACATGTCCCTCTGTCTTTCAGGGGTTTCCACTTTTTCAGCACTATTGCATCCGTCCCTCATAGACCCTATAAAATTTATTTTTTGGAAAAATTTTCTCAGTTCTGGAGTTTGCCTCTCTTTCCATATCACTCCATCAAACTATAGTAGGGGGTTGAAATTTGGTATACATGCAGGGTGTTTTTAGGTAGAAGTAATGGGTTTCAGCCTATGACTAGGCAACCCATACCGAGTTCATGTATATATGTTTGCCTAGCCTCTGAGTCGCAGGGTCTAATATACTCTAATTCAAAACTTTTTTTCCACGTTTGTTTAAGTTTTTTTCAAATGAGTGCAACTTGAGAACCAAAATAGGTAGAGATTTGGAATTTATTCGAAAGAAAAGATAGTTGGTAAGCTAATTGATAAAGAATCAAGTGTTGTATAGCATATCCAAAAATCAACCTCTCAAGTCAATTAGGAAGGAAGGAGATATGGTGGTTTTTCCCCTTTTTGACCCTGAAAAAGGGCTGTTCAACTTCTATCTCCCCACCAAATTGAGCTAAGAAGTTGAAATTTGGTATGTACATTCAATTGGGGCTGTAGAAATGCCTTTTGGGGGGTTCCAACTTTTCAGCTCCATTTTACCCCTTCACAGCCCCTAATATGTGGTTTTTTGATCGTTTTTCATTTTTTGAGTTTGTTTCTCGCATAACTCTCTCCAAATTAGACTAGGAACTTGAAATTAGATATGTACATTTAGTAGGGGTTCTAGATGTGCTTTTTGGGAGTTTCCACTTTTCAGCACCATTTCACCCCCTTACAGTCCTAAATATGGAGGTTTTGGGACGATTTTTCTTATTTTTTAAAATTGTTCCTCGCATAACTCCCCTTCAAATTGAGCCAAGAACTTGAAATTATGTACGTATATTTAGTAAGGACTCTAGATGTGCCTTTTTGGGTTTTTGACTTTTTAGCTCATTTGAACCCTTCCTACTCGCAATGCCATTTTTCAACCCAAAACACATGAATTAAATTGATGTTACTGGAAAAAAGAAGCGAGCTTTCTTCAATGCCGCAAACTTCCCTCTATTTTACTTGCATGAAAAATTATGAGCAGTTAAATTCTCAAAAATCAGGGATCCAGAGAGAGGGAGTCTAATGTCTTTGGCTGTGTCTCCAACTCCGGTTCCAAGATTTTTTATAGTTCCGACTCCACAATTTTTCAATAAATCCTTCTGGCTCCAGATCGCAAAATATTTAAAAAGTGACTCCGACTCCAAGACTTTCAGTTCAAGCCTTTCCAGCTCCGCTCCGGATTTCTACTTTCAACATATAAGTAGAGTGCAAATTCTTGCACCTCCAGAAGTATCATCATCATCTTATTGTGATCAATATTTTCAAAGTCTCGTTCAAAAAGGAAAATTACAGGGATCCAGAAGGAGGAGTTCTGATATCTCCGACTCCGTAATTTTTCAAAACGTACCACTGGCTGCAGTTCCGGCTCCAAGATTTTCATTTCAAGTTACTTCGGCTCCGGCTTCGAAAAAATCGACCGGAGGGACCACCCTCCCCCCTCTGGTTCCGGATCCCTGTCAAAAATAGGAATGAAATTTGGGTGAAATTCAATTTTGTATTATTTCTGGGAATTCATTCCAAGCGAGGTATCGAAAAGCATTAAAATTTTATGCTGATCACAAATATTATATTCGAAATATCGTCAAACTTTTCAGACCGCAAATTTTTTGGAGGAGCCTCGAAGTTGAAAAATTATGATTTTCTAAAACCATGACCAAATAAGAATGGTAAATTGGGATCAGTGCAATTTGATCTTTACGGTCTCAAAACAAACTCAGATTAGCTGCGGAACTGATGCGCAGTCACCACTCAAGTCCACGCCTAAGAATGATCCTCTATAGGCCCTGAGGTCACAGTTACAGAGTTTTTTTTGAACCAGTTTGCTGCTGCTCATTCAACAAAGATCAATGCTTGAATAATTATTTCAGTTTACTTTTTAATGTTACAAAATTATGCTCGAAACGATATCATTTTATTAAATATAAGGTAAAAATATCAACAGACAACCCCTCTCCTCTTCTTCAGCCATATACACAGACCTTCGGGTTTTCCCACAAATGAATAAGGTACACATATGTACATATAACACGATACTCCTTACAATAAACAAGAAAAACATGTTTCTCAGTATTCATTATTTTAGACAAGAAGTTATAGAATTTTCATCGCATGGACATACACTTCTGTCCACATATAATAGGCCTCTGGATGTATTAAAGCTTTAGTCGAACATTGAAACTCATTTCTATCAAGTTAATTTTTTATTAAAACTCTTTGTCGTTCAATAATCTACTATGAATTTTTTCAAAGCATCGTCTTTCTTATTTATCGTATTCGTATCGCTGATGCTATCCGTCTCATCTGAAGAACCAGTATGTAACGATGTGGGAGAAAAATGCTGGTGGAAAGATCTACAAAATCATTGCTGCGAAGGATTCGTTTGTATGGCAACTCAAGATGAAAGTTGGGGTATTTGCCGAGAGAAACGACGTCATTAATTGGGTGAGTTCGAATCTTTATTCATATTTAAGCTCGTCAATTTGGAATTATTATCACGCTAATATAATATAATGTAATAAATACAAAAGTACATTTTAGAATAAATAATAAATTCGTTTGTACTGTTCACATCTTTTTTTCTTTTTTTTTCCTCCTCTCGCTGTACTCTTTTCAGGACTGTGAACTCTATCGCTTATACGGTTTACCTCTTCGTAATTTTTTTCAACAATTTTAATAAAATTAAATATCGCATAAATATTCAAACAGGCGAATTAAAAAATAGATAAACAAAACAAAAAAAAAAAAAAACTCGCATCACCAATCGTCTTACTGACGTAGATACTTTCAACTATATAGGTAAAATTTGACCGACAAGACGAGATTTAAAATTTACATCGTTAATAAAAGTAATTTCCGCATAATCAAGTAGCTATAATTTGAAACCATAGCCATCATAAGCGTAGATATTAAGAAGCGCGTCGTCACAATAAAAAAAACTCACGTGCTAACCTTCAATTTTTTTCCCTATTACTAAAATAGAAGTCGTCGTCGTCGTCGTTCTCGTATGAATTCAACCAAACAAGAAGAACAAGTTTTACCATAATATTTTTGTCTGGAAATGGTAAAATTTTTCACCTTTTACATACGTAGGCATAATTAAATATACGCATCGAACAAATAAATATTTACATACGATCAAATACTAATTTTCATTTCGACGAGAAGGTTGATCCATCATATTTAACTGTTGTTCGCCGCTCGATAGTTCGAAATAAAGATATGATAATGAATTTCTACATCATACGAATCGTGTTTTTATTCATATTTGTCGTGTTTGTGTCGCAAATTCAATCAGTAACATCGTCCGATGACCCAGAAACACAGCAATCCGATTGCATAGAACTTGGGTCAGTTTGTCGATGGAGTGATCTGCAGAATCACTGCTGCCCAGGATTCGTTTGTATACCAACGTTAGATCAAAGTAAAGGGTACTGCTTGGAACGCAACTGATATGGAAGGATTGCTGAGGAACGGAATAAAATGCTGACTACAGGAATTTCGTCGAGAATTACAAGCTATTTTGGGTGTGAAATATTTGGCAATATCGACGCAGGTACCTATTTTCAGCGTTTATTTATTTCTATATCATTTAACTATACGTACGTTATTTTAATACGAATATTAGAAGCGTTTGTACTTGATCAGAATAAAATTTTTTAAACAACAGTTGCTTAAATTTTTTACCATTTTCTGTTCGAAGAATAATTCATTAGAAGCGTAATGTAACCTGATCATTTTAGCAGATTTTTACGCCGAACCTAAATAAAATTCATGGAAAGCTGAAATTTCACATTATTTGTACAGGGTAGATCCTCCAAAAACAATCCTTTTTAGAGATGAAAAGCCACCATGAAACTCGATTTTTCGACTGTACCGTTGAAATTATAGATCAGAGAGAAAAACTTTTAGACTAATAATGCTCTACGGTAAATTTTCTTTAAGACGTGTTCATTTGATTTTTTCTGAAATTCCATTTTGGGGTTTACTGAGGTAGGGAACGGGGGGGGGGAGATTTACCAAGCAAATAATTTTCATCCTATAGTAAAAAATCTACCGCTTGTGGAAATTTTTTTAAAAGCAAGTCAAAAAATTACCATCGGTGAGGTGATTTTTTAGCCAAATAATTTTCAAGCCTCTAAGCTCATCCCACAAAATACACCATTTTCGTATTTCTCAAAATTGATGAAAACAAATTTTTCACTATGCACATGGAGTTGAAAGGAGGTCAATAAGGGGTAATTTTTGACCTAGGCCGGGGACAAAAAATTCGACCGGGGTTCGATGGGGCAGTGTTTCATGATGTTAAAAAATAATTATTTTCCACTGAGCACTTGCACAATGAAAATTTTTAGTCCTCTTTGAATGCAATTTTTGGGCATTTTTGGCGAATTTTTGTCTTTTTATGGCTCTAGCTCCTCAAGTATGATAGGGAGACATTTTGTTTCATCATAATCTGTTGCACCCAATCCTGATACATCCAAAACCGTGAAGTTGATCGAGTTTCACCCGCACAATTCGTGGTAATTAAATTTTGAACTTGCGTAATTATTGGTATTACTCAAATTTCAACTTGACGTTTTTTGTTCCAAAAGTAGTCGTGTGACCTATTAAAATTGGTTAAAATTTCGCGCTTTATTCGAATACGAGGATAAATTTTCTTTCACACTCCACTCCTCTTCACATCTATCACCCTCAACTGATTTTTTTTAATCAGTTGCGAGACTTATAAAAATAAGTTAAAATTATTTATTTCTTATTTTTGAAGTTAAAAATTTGAAAAAAATAAATAAATTTTTAATTTTGAAAAAATTAGAAATATTATTGGGTACTTGACGTGATTTTCTCAATTTGGCACCCCAATTTTCCCAGAAAAATTCCATTTTTGTCATCCATGAGAAATTTTCAGGTCTGTGCAAAGGATTGTTGCAAAGGACGGATTTTAGTGTTGCAGCGTATCACTTCAAAAATACAAATACTTAAGCGCAGCGGGGGTAAAAATAATATTATTTAATCATCGAAAACTGCATTTTCGGAGATATTTGAATCAATTACACAATTTTTCAGACTTAAGGTGTTTCGATGCGTATGGACCTGTAGCATTAACATCGAAAGATATTTAATACCGCATGTGCTAAATAAGAACTTATTAATTTCAACTTATTTCTTATTACATCTCGCAACTGGTTTCAAAAAAAGCAGTATTGAGGGGGAGAAGTGTGAAGAGGGGTGGAGTGTGAAAGAAAATTTATCTTCATATTCGAATTTAGCGCGAAATTTTAGCCCATTTCAATAGGTCACACGGCTAGTTCGAACAAAAAACTAATTTTGAAGAAGGTTTGTGGGAGGGGGTGTGAGGAGAAAAAATCCATTCATATTTTCGAATTCGGCGCGAAATTTTAACCTATTTCAATAGGTCACACGACTAATTTTGAAACGAAAAACGTCGAGTTAAAGTTTCAGTAATACCAGTAATTACGCAACTTCAAAATTTATTTACCACGAATTGTGCAAGTGAAACTTGATCAACTTCGCGATTTTGGATATATCAGGATTGGGTGAAACAGAATATGATGAAACGAAATGTCCTCCTATCATATTTGAGGAGCTAGAGTCATAAAAAGACAAAAATTCGCCAAAAATGCCCAAAAATTACATTCAAAGAGGATTGAAAATTCTCATTGTGCAAGTGCTCAGTGGAAAATAATTATTTTTCAACATCATGAAACACTACCCCATCGAACCCCGGTCCAATTTTTTGTCCCCTGCCTAGGTAAAAAATTACCCCTTTTTACCTCCCCCCCACTCCATTTGGTGAGTGAAAAATTTGTTTTCATCATTTTTGGAAATTTTAAACTGGTGCTTACATTTTTATGAGCAATTTTTTTGAGCCCAGAAAAAAACAAGCTTTTTGGAACAATTCTTTATTGAGTGGCATGAAAAGGATCCATTTTAACATGTTTTCCTCTACCCACTCCCTCCTTCAAATTTAGGCCTAACTAAATTTTAACCCAATGTCATACCCACTCAAAAATATCAAGTCCACCGGCAATCTAAGTCTATTGTTCAAATCTGACCAATTTTTGACAGCATTGAGCTGAGCAAATTATTTTTAGTTTTTTTTGGCAGCGGTGATGGGGGAGCTGAATAAATAGCCGACATGGCCCAAAGTAGTCTGAATGGTCTTCTAAGACTCCGAAACGGATTTTATTGGTACTCTCACCTTCCCTTTAACCGCCGCAGGTCGACAAACCATAATAACGGGTTTTCATTGACAATGTGACACACGTGGAAAATCAGTTTAAAAAGAAAGGCGATCTTCTCTTCAGTTGAAAAGCTCTCAAGTTGAAAATTAATAAAAGAAAGTACCACGATTATGATGTGAATGTGCAAGAAGATATATTTTCTAAATTAAATACGAACCATACTCGAATCTCAAAAATAGAATTATTACACCAGAATGCTGCGTTTTAAAACAATAAAACTATGTCAAGTTAAAATTAATGACCAAAGTATAGGTAGGTACGTGAAAATCCGTAAAAATTTGGTCGCATCCGAACATGATCGAGTTTTGTAGTTAGTTACACAAATTATCGTTTCTTACAAACGCCATATTGCTGTTTAGGTTGTTGGAGACAGAATCCAGAGCAGCAATTTCCCAACTCACCAGTGTACTTGCAACGTGCTCCATTGGGTAAACATTTCTGGGACTGAACCGAATGCATTAATGCAAAAACGGCGACAAAAGCGAATAAAAATATTTTACCGAAGTTCATAGTGATGCAATAATAAGTTTTTATGAAATTTTCAAAACAAAATCCAACTATGTAGGTACTTCACCGATCACGAATAGGTTTTGAATTGATTAAGATTCCGCCCAAATGCAGGTGTATATATAGGACAAAATTTTCTATCAAGTGCAATTAAAAAACATATTAAATAAAATTCAGAGAAATCTGAAATTTTCAAATTGTATTTCGACGAATTTTACTATTTTATTACAATTAAGGTCGAAGCTCATTAAAAACCTCTCGTGATAAGGAAGTGTATATGATAGTTTCATTCACCATACGGACGAAAATGCATTAAGAAAAAATTCAGTTTTGACAGGCATTCCGATTTAACACGAAGTACTTCGAGTGAAATTAAAACATCCGACACACAACAAGATATATTTTTTAGTTTTTATACCTACGAACGTCAAAAAAAAAAATAATAACTGGGATTATTACCCATAAAGACACATTTTAAAAAGGTAGGTATCTGTTACACGAAAATTCGTAAAACACACCTCATTTATTATTATTGCAATAGACAATTTTATCAGGTTCACTTGGTTTTTTTTTTTACCAGGCTATGACAGACTATCGACCTGCAGTGGATGCTTAGGGAGGGGAGAGGAGATCAACTAAATTCATCTTGTGGTCTTAGAAGATCATCAAGATTACTTTTGGCCATGTTAAACATTCATTTTTTTCATTTTTCATTATTTTCCTCCAGAAATAAAATTTTTACTCGACTCGATATTGAAAAAAAAAAACGCTCAAATTTGACCAATGGACTGAGATCAGAGTGGGGTTAAATATATATGAGTGGGAATATCTTTGGGTTAAAATTCGCTCATGCTCGAATTTAGAAAAGGTGGTGCTGAGAGGATTTGAAAATTGTTCGTTCATGAGCTAATCAATTGAGAATCAAAATTTGAATAACGCATCCAAAAATCAACCTCGTTCATCGATTAGGAAAACAGATATGGGAGTATTTATCCCTTTTCGTTTTTGGAAAAAGACCATTGCTTACATATGACTTTTAGAGGTTTTGACTTTTCAGTATCCCTCATAGCCTTGAAAAAATAATTTTTAGTCAGGTTAGGTTGGATTTTTGTTGAATTGAAAAATTTTCATACGCGTATATCGCCTCCAAATTGAGCAAAGGAGTTGTAATTTGACATGTACTAGATTCAACAGGGTGCCTGAATGTACCTTCTGGGAGTTTTAAGCCCCCCAAAAAATATCATTTTCGAATGGTTATAGCTATTTTTCAAGTTTGTACTTTCCATAATATTTCCCATCTGAATTGAGCTGGAATGTTGGAATTTCGTAAGTAGATTTAGTAGAGGACGTAGATGTGCCTTTTGGAGGTTTCAACCAAGTCTACAGCCAGCAAGTATACTACATTTTGTGAGGAAACTTTTTTCTATCCAACGGTGGTGTGAAAAATCAGTTTAGGATATTTTTGGAACAAACTAAAAACTTTACCATGAATTTTGAGGAGTTCTTTCAAACCTACTCAAGGATTGGAAACTCAATACTTTGGAACGTAATAGAGATAGCGATTGAAAGTAGAGAACCTTTCTGAAAGAGGAAATAAAATAGCAGAGTATTGAAAGAAAAATTTTTTAAATACAGAAAAAAATTAAATTTTGCAATTTTTTCCAATCATGTCTCAAATTACACTTCTGACATTCCTCTTTAAATTGATGTCAACAAAAGAAAAAAAAATTACTCTTCATCAGCCAAACCTACAACAAGAAAATTCAGAGAACTTCACTATAAAATTTTTCAATAAAAGTTGAGATCAAATTTTTCCACAGAGCATCGCCTAATCTTCCTAAGAGTAGGCAACCTTTCTAACATACATGCATATGATCTGGTGTATCACCTCCCCCTCCCCTTATTTTGGACGTCCACGTAGAAACACCCTGTATAAGTGTACTTAATTTTCTTACGTATCCCAGAGGGCCACAGAATCTCCAAAAACGCCTAAAATTCAACATTTCAGCATAAGCCCACACACATTCACCAAAATATGTAGGTACACTTCTGTTTTCAGCACCCGAGAAAACAAATTTATCAATATTTTTTTCAAGTTCAGGGAGTGGGGTGGGGGGTAATAAAAATTCACGTACATTGATGATTAAAATATCTATGAAAAAAATCAGAGCTTTGAAAACTCTATTTCTGACGAAGCCTCGCAGTTATCATCATCTTCAACGCATTCCTGTTCACTTTCTTCATCACCCTCTTCCTCTTCTCCACTCTCTTCATCGTCGCTTCTTTCATTGTTACCGATGCTTTCCTCTTCGCTGCTTTCATCAAATTCCTTTTCATCTTCAGCTTCATTTGGAACTGGCATGAAAAAAATTTATAACCCACTCTGGATCAATTTTTTTTGCAGTTCACCTATTTTTTGTAACCTGCTTTGAACGTTTTTTTCTTCTTTTTTTCCACCAATGTTTTTTCTGTTTTTGACAAACGCGTATTTTTGAAATTCCATTCCCTTTCCTTCTCCGCATTCCTCGGCAAAGTTCCTGGCTACGAGCTTGGTTTAAACTTTTCAACCGCTTTGCACTCTCGCACCACCTCAAAAAAAGTAATTTTTTTGACGAATTTTGTAAATTTTCTCTCTAAATTTAGGTGGGTAAGTAATCAAGGATCTCTTATTATTAAATTCGTCACACTATAAAATTCATATGCTAGTTTAGTTGTTATAGTCTTTATTTATTTGTACATTTTATTTACATCTCAACTATTCAGTTCAGTTTTTACTTATTTGAATTCATTGTTATTGGTAATTTGTACACCTTCACCGCACAATCTTTACTTTTGCAACCATTCGCAGTAACTTTTTCACAGCTTGCAAACTTCAACCACAAGTTGAAGATAATATTATTTCGCCAAGGACAAGACTCAAATAAGCTTCTGTTACGAGGTGACGTTATTTCTTCTGCATTTAGCATTATTTCACATAACAATTACACTCTTTTGGTATAGTTTAAATAAGAAAGAAAAAACAATTTAAATCACAGATGAAAATACAATAAATTTACAATATAGATACATTTCGCTACTCTGCTTCTGCAACACCAAGAAATTGCGCTTTTCCTATATCAGTATGGTCATTCTTCTTGTCATCGCAGACACCAGTAGGTTCGCCAAAAGGATGATTACAAAATTCAGAACAACATTTACCCATATGTCCATCCCAGTGGCAAGGTGCTCCATCCTTGAGACAGTCGCTCGACACTGATCGCGTAAATGTTACCAAAACAGTCGTCAACACGAGCAAGAAAACTTTATACAAATTCATAACGAAAAAAGAACGCGAATTTTTCGAAATTGGATCAGTCTAAATAGGTACGAATGATACGATTTTCAAATTAAATCTTTAAGATTTCTCACTATCGTAGAGGAAATGTAGTAATCGTACGAGTTGAATTATTCAATACGATATTCCCAATGATCTACATTCACCTACTTTTATCATAATCTTTATCTGGATGTGGGTAGGAATATTGAATGATTAAATAGTAATGATCAAGTTGAAGTAGTTAAAATACTCGAGAAAGTGTAATAAAAATGATAATTATTAAATGAAGAGCGCATGTGTATCGCACACTCGTTCTAGATTGAAATAAACTTATTTGACAAAAAGTACGTAGACGTACCAACGAATAGTTCGTAATGGCTTGAATCACTCGAGTTGAATATTATCGAAGAAATTTTTCACATGAGAAGATGGAGGTTTCTAACTACCAATTCGGTTACCTAAAAATACCATTTGAATGGCAAGTTAGGCATTTACAATGTAATTGATTCGTTATCCACAATCAGATTAGGAAGGAAAAATATGCATTTTGAAAAATTACCCCTTTTAAAGCCAATTAATAAAGAATCAACAGTTGTATAACATATTCAAAAATCAATTTCATAAGTCAATTAAGAGGGGAGATATGAGGGTTTTCCTCCTTTTTGACCTTGAAAAAGGGCTGTTCCTCCCCTATCTCCCTACTAAATTGAGCTAGGAAGTTGAAATTTGGTATGTACATTTAGTTGGGTGCCTTGGATGTGCCTTTTGGAGGTTCCGACTCTTTAGCTCCATTTCGCCTTTTTACAGTCCCAAATATGTGGTTTTTTGGTCACCTCTATTCTTATTCGAAGAAAAAATAATCATCAGCAAAGAAAGTAAGCCATATTGATCAAGAAAATCAATAAACCATGTAAATCATCCGGAAATCATACCTATTTACTTATTTCAATAATTATTTACTCAAAACAGTTATATGTCTCATTTCAAAATGTTTATTTTTCAATCATATCATTACACGTATACGATGATTTGAAAAGAGGGTTAAGGAAAAGTTATGCCTAATTGCATTCCTCAGCTTCATAAAGCAAAATTAGGCGTATAGAGGATTGCCTACAACAACTTTGAAGGACGCACATGCTCGTATAACCAGCAGGGTATGTCACAGACCCGCCTTCAAAAATTGAGGTATGTAACCAACCACAAATACGATCATTGCTCCCCTTCCAAAGTCGATGTAGGCAACCAAACATACATGTGGGTTAGTGCTCCTTCAAACCATAGATATGCAACCCCAAAAATGAACTACAACCTACATTTTTATTTACCTCAATTTGATCTGGATTAGGATCAATTTGTGGGTCGTAAAATATTGAAAAGTTCTTAATCACAATTATTATCTCTAATGCTGGAGGACCAATATCAAACCAAGGTTTCTCTAAATCACCTCTAAATTTTGACCGACGAATCTTAAATTTGACCTAAAACGGGGTCCATTTAAGGGTCGCTAAATATTGCAAAATTCTTCGTCACAACTATTCTTTCGATGGCTGGAGCACCAACACCAAACAATGGGTTTTCTCATTCACCTCTAAATTTCGAGGGAAAACCTCCATTTTTCATCCACTTACATTTCACCTAAAATGGGGTCTATTTGAGTTGAGGGTCGTAAAATATTGCAAAGTTCCTAGTCACAACTATTCTTTCCATTGCTGAAGCACCAACACCAAATAAAGGATTTTTTCAATCATATCTAAATTTTATGGACGCGGTACCAACCTCCCCTCCTCCCCATCCCACAATAATTTCAAATTCGTATTCAGTGGGTTAATTTACTCTTATAAAGATACTTTAAACAATAATTTTCAATTTTTTTATTTTCTTGTGCTGTTTTTCAAGTCATAACCAGTTTGCACTTGGGATTTGAGTCAAAATAAATACATTTCTAAAATTTGAATAAAATGGGTTGGAAAAATGATTAGATAGAGGCATGGGGGCAATTTGACCCACTGAATTCAAATTTGAAATTCGTAAGTTTTGACATGACCCGCCACTCTATTTGCTAAAAAAACGAATTGTAGGAGTAAATAGTACTAATGTGGGCCAAATTTTAGTCACAATAGTTGCGAAATGATCACAAAACCATGTGGTACAAATTTCAGCAAAACTGACTCAAAGTTTGCTAAATGACATGGATATGTCTGAGGGCTGGGGGCCATTTTGTGAAAACGTAAAGTTTTTGATTTTTGATCAAAAACTCAGAAAATAAAAATAATAAAGGAAAACAAAAAAATAAAAAAATTGAAAAATTAATAAAAAAACATTAAAAAATATAAATAAAAAATGTTGAAAAAAATAAAAAAAATTGAAAAATGAAAAAAAACATTTTAATTGATGAAAGATGGCTATGAATAATTTTTGCACTGTATGTTAAAATGTTCATAATACAGATGATCAAGAATTTATCTTTAAGCCTAAATTTTGTTACTAAAATTTCCAAAAAATCAAAAAAAAATTTTTTGTAACTTTTTGTAAAAAATGGAACTGTTACAAATATCTGAAAAAAAGTAAATGGCTAAAATTAGCAAAGTATGATAATTTTCGGTATAGATATGTATAATGATTCCAGTTAAAAAAAAATATATAAAAATAATTTTTTCAATTTTTTTTTTAAATTATTGACCATTTTTTAATAAGAAATGTGCATTTTTTCTCTATGGGGGAGGTACTGTTTTCACGTTCTAAAATTTATTGGTGGTGCTCGATAATGCCCCACCATGATTTTCGAAATCTGAGGACAGGGCGAATTCACCATCTGGGTCATGGTTACCCTTCACTTTTGATAAAATTATACCTCCTACATTAAAATCATAATTATGTCAAATAATAAAAGACATTTTCTCAATGAAATTCTCATCATTGCCACATACTACGTCATTCATACTATAAATTTCCAACTTCCGAATGGGCTGGCACTTTTTCCTGTACTACACATTGTAATTTGTAAACAACTGATAGCATGAAACATGTATTGAACTAGCCAATAATGAAAAAAAAATTGATTAGCATTCGAACTTGTACCTTCTACATTTACGTGACCATAATAATATTGTTCATTGAACGTACATACAATGACGTATTTTCCCATCCTTATCGCGAAATTAATATTAAATTGCAATTAAATTATCATACGATTAATATATTCGAAAAACCCGCTTCAAATCTCAAACTAGGTACACTATATATACCTCAGAATCATACCTTTACAAATCATTAACGATACTGTGACAAACGTTTCAACACTTTCGTGAAAGGTTTTTTTTCGTCAAATAACCACTATCAAGTTTTTCGCGTATTTTTCATCATTAATTCGTTCGACGAGTTATCTTCTCCGCATATCGCAACATGAATTTCAACAAAATATTTTTCCTCGTGTTCGCCGCTTTGATGATGCTCATGCAAATGACCGATGCCAAATGCCTTCATAATGGAAAAAAATGCAAAGCTGACGGTAGCATGGGTAACTGCTGCTCCGGATATTGTCATCAACTCATCGGACACAAGGATGGAAAATGTAAAGAACGTTAATCGCCGATAACCTTTTCTTCCATCCATATCTTGATATTACCAGTACACCACCGTCCATTGTAAGATTTGAATATTTTAATGCATAAATGATAACCAATTTTGTCATTTTCAATAGTTTCATCTTTGTTTTTTCTTTTTTTTCAATTTTGTTTCGTCAATACATTTCCTTTATACTTTAAAAAAAGTTTTATTTACTTTTTTCGTAATGCTACGATTTGGCTCGTTTAATATTCTACTCTTCGATATTATATAACGAGTTTGGAATTTAAAGTAGAGTAAAAAAAATAATTTTTCAAAGCCTACCCACATCAAAAATAAAAATCAATGAACTTCGAACTAGGTACTATAAACTCGATCTATGTAAATCAGTGAGTACGATCACATTCTACATATAAATTCAATTACTACAAAACATAGGTAAGTAGTCTAAATACTCATAACAAATTTAACCTCCAAAAATAAAATCGTGCTAATTTTTTTGATGTAAAGAATCATTTAACGAATAAAAAAAATACCTCAACCCTCACAATTTTCGAGAAGGTATGTTTAGCCTATAATTGTAAATTTATAGCTTTCACAATCGATTTCAAAAAATTATATCAAAGTTTGGGCCTTAAAAAAGTAGGTTACCAATAAGAAATAATTTTCAAGCCCATCATGAACAAAAGACATTCGTGATAAAAAGCTGTAACAAATAGACTGTTAAACAGTGCGATGTTTCAATTTTGGTTTTTTTTTTTGAAATTTACAGGAGGTTACTAAAAAAAAAAAAATGCAAAACAATGTTGAGTAAACTTTGTACAACTGTAACAATGCCCGAAATAAGGTATTCATTGAAGTCAAATAGTGAATCTGACTGCATTATCGTATTTAGCAGGTTCGATTCATCCGATCCGAAAATGACGCCAACATAACCAACCTCGGTATTGCCCCGAATTCTAAGGGGAGGGGAGTTCTCCTGGGCCCCAAAACGAGGTCTCGAAAGTTCGATGCAACTTTCCTACGATTTTATCTCGACACTTATAGTAAATATACAAAATTTAAAAACTCTATCGTTACAGATTGTTGTTGTTTGGTATTAATATGAAAGATGTCTCTGTACTTAAAATTGACTTCATTAAAAAAAGTTGCAATTTTTTCTCATATTGAAAGTAAATTAAAGAATTAGGAAATGAGTGCTTTTCGACTAATTCAAACATGCTGGAAACGAAACCTACGTTTATTTTTCGTTCGAACCTCTCATTCGAATTATGACCCTTTACCACTGCCCCCCCACACACGCCCATAACCACAATTTTACAATTATGCTCCTCAGCCAAAATTTTATTGGTGTAATGTGATATAAAATTTCACGCTTAACAACTTTAGTTCTATTCATTTTTAGCCTATTAGGCATTATTTCTGAGGAAAATGCATCTTTGAGCGTTTTTCATGTTTTTGAAAACAGCTTAAACCCCCAAAAAATTTGAAAAAACGTCTAAAAATTACACCTATCACGACACGTAGTTTGATGAAGAAAAATTTAACGTACTCCATCTCCCCCTCACGCCAATTCAAAGTTCTCTTTTGCCAATTTCCCCCAACCCCCCTCCCTCCCCCGGTGAAAAATTTCCGAAAAGGTCATCGTTAGTCCCATAATCTCTCTCTAACCCTCTGAATTAAAATCATGACCTTTTTCTCAAATAAACGTGAGTACAGAATTTTTTCCATATGGTGAACAAGATAATGAGGTGAGGTGAAATTTTTTGCGCCCAAAAATTTTTCTTGAGTTACCTAATGACTTTTTGTTGGAATTTTTTCAAATCTGAGATCAAGAGCATTTCGCTTATTCTTATCCTGAGAATATTTTTTCAAAATTTATTAAAGAAATCGAAAAGTAATTCAACTTTTTTAGTAATATGAGTCATTGTGAACCACACGAGACAAAAAAAAATTTTTCAATTTTTTAGGCCTGATCTTCTTTGTCAAATTGTCATTGATAACCAGGCTGTTACAGTCTATCAATCGACAGCGATGGGCGGAGCAAAATTCGTTTTGGGGTCCTAGAAGACCATTAGGACAATTTTCTGATATATCAGATATTTATTTTTATTTATTTATTTGTTTTTGTTTTTTTTTTCGCGAACATTAAAATTATTTACACTACTCGTTACCGACCAAAATCGTTCAAATTCGTCCAATTAGCTTAGTTTGGCGACAAAAAAGATATACATGAGTGGGGATGACATAGGGTCAAAATTCAGTTTTGCCCCATTTTGCGAAAGGAGGTGCAAAGGGACCAAAAACACAAAAATTATTCCTTTTTGAGTCAATCGATCGTGAATCCAAAGTTGTATAACATATCCAAAAATCAACCTTCCAGGTCAATTAGGAGGGAGATATGAGAGGTGGGGGGGGGGGGTATAAAATCATGTTTAAAGATGAAAAAAAATTGTACACTTCGAATTTTTGGGAGGTGAAAAAGAAATAAAAATACTAATGCTTTCAGAAATTAAGAAATTTTGTATTTTATCTTCATTATCTTAAAAAAATTCAAAACAATGATTTTTTCAATTTTTAACCTGATTTTGTACTCCGCGAAAAGCAAAAAAAATTTAAGGCAAAATATCTGGACCTTTCATGGTTTACAATGACACATAATACCAAAAATTCGAAAAACATAATTTTTTTTGCGATTTCATATGCAAATTTTGAAATTTTAAACCAATTTTGGGGAAGTCAATAGTTCAAGTTAGAAACTCCAAATGTTTACCACGTTCATTTGACATCATTTCGCTACATTTTTCACTACTCCTACCTACTTTTTGAAAAAAACCTATAACTGAAACACTATATTGGACACACGTTCA
The DNA here is from genome assembly GCA_900060175.1 of Ferrisia virgata. Classification (NCBI taxonomy): domain Eukaryota; kingdom Metazoa; phylum Arthropoda; class Insecta; order Hemiptera; family Pseudococcidae; genus Ferrisia; species Ferrisia virgata. The sequence goes on from FIZR01007109.1 coordinate 37,501, forward strand.
CTTAGATCAAATTCACTCCAAAATTTCATAGAGCTTCCCAGCAGCTTGCATATGTTTAACGAGATAACATTTGAAATAAATGTTGGAAAATTTACGTTTGAGTTTTTCTCAATTTAATTTCACCATCACAGACACAATACGAGAACTCCAAATCCTAAAAAAATCCTATTTTTTTAATAAATAAATTTTCTTATCACGGTGTTACTTTGTTACAGGAAACTGTACTTGGAAAATAAGCAACTCTCACATATTCTCGAGGAATGTTGATAAAATTGGAACATTTGCATAGAAAATTATACACTCAATTTTTTTTTTTAACCAAAATACCTACCAAACTATCTCAGTGTCGTTTTGAACCGTTGGTCAGTTCAAATAGATCTCCAATATGAATTCAAATAAGCCTATGCATTAGGCGCAGGAAAAAAATCAACGTTCATAGGAAATACCTAATGCAATCTATTCAACTTCGACCAAACAAAACGAAACTATCAAGAATAGTAACGGCGAAAAAAATAAATAAAACAAAAACATAAGACGAAAATAGATGAAATATTATTGTGAAAAATTCATTTCCAAAAACATTGCGAAAACATATTATATCTATTGGTTTAACAAATATCGATATGCATAAAATCGTGATAAGCTAGGAAAAGTTGATTAACTTGCTCTATTCCGAAATACCCAATAATTCAATCCATTTCCAATCATTTACATTTTCCAAAAGGTTTGCCAATCCCTTGATTACACATTCCGGAACAGCAAATACCCATACTGGCATCAGCTTTACACTTCGCTCCAGACTTCAGGCAAGCAGCCGATGTCATTGATGGAATCAATGCTACGATGACGACCATAAAGAAAGCGAACATTTTCAAAAAATTCATGACTGTTTAACGCGGTAAACTGGACCGAGAAAAAATGGAAAAAAGGATTTCAAAAAGAAATAAACACGGCAAGAACTTCAAGTTCGGTACAAAGTCGACTTATGATCTTTCCTAGCTGAAATTACGAGTATTTATAGGGAAAATTTTCGTATTTCGAGAATTTTTTCGCTGGTAATTTACGCCATCGTAAACGTAACGAATGCATTAGTTTAAATCAATCGGTTTTATGAGATATGATAAGCTTTAATAGCATAACCAAGTACACAGAAAAATTAAGCATCGTCTAACCATCCATTACAACTTCGTAATAATAAGCTATAAAATTAAATATGGTAATTATTATTTGGTTTTAAAGAACAGCTTGATCTTCGTTGGTTAAACCATAAACAATTCAATTCTATAAAATCGTTCTTCGAGTATTCCATTCGTAAGTAATTATTCGTTCATACTATTCAGTTAAGAACCATACGTTCAATTGAATACATCGCAGTTTTCCTTTGCAAAACGAATTCAATATAATTGAAAATTTCAACCAAAAACTAGATGTTTTCAAACCGCTATTCCAGCTTTGGTGCCAAAAGCCTAAGCAGCGTTACAAGATTAAAAATCAAGAAAGAACTGATCAAGAAAATATTAGTCGTTTATTCAACCAAATTTTTCTATTTTTCCGAGGTAAAAATTATAGAATGGTTACTTATTTTTAGGGTACAAAAATCATACACCTTCTCACACAAAATTTATAATCATCCTTATCTACCTTCACATAAGCACGCTCCTCTGGAATGCTCTAAGATACTAAGAATCAGCCAAAATTCAACGACGAGAAATTGCTGTTGATGGTATCAATGAGAAGCTCAACAAATTACACGAAAATTGATATAGAACGAAAGTCGTCCAAGTCGAAGGCCTTTAACATTAATTTGAGAAAAAGGATGAACGCGTTACATTGGTATAAACTGAAATAAATTTAGTGCAACAGCTGCAATAAAATAGTGAAAAAAAATGACATAACCAAATTAATGAAATGAATTTCAAATTTATTGAAATGACTGCTAACCCACGCAAATTTCGGATTGGACCCGAACATAATTTCTGCATAAGTTTTTCTTTGTAGAATATTGTTCACCTTCATATCCTACACAATATACTAAAACGCCCCATCCCTCACCCTAATGCTAACCCCACTCCCTCCCAGAGTGGATTAAAGACCTCCAAAAACAGTTTCGGCCGTCATCATTAGACTGACATTAGTGGACAGATTTTTATGGCCTGGAATGACATTTGGGGACTTATGTAATTAAGAATTGATTTTAAAATTTTAAGTAGAAATTATGAAAAAAATTAATGGACTTATTTTATGATGGATTGATTTCATGATTTCAAGTTGAAATACAGAGAAAAATTAGAGATATGAAATCAATGGACTTATTTTATGAAGGATTGATTTCATAATTTCAAGTTGAAATGTTGAGAAAAATTAAGAGATGTGATGAGTTACTGAAGTGCATTCTATAACTTTAAGGGGGCCGGACTTTCGATCTTTCAAAGTTTGAATGCATCAGGGAGTGTGATTTTCGTGAAATATTACATTTAAGTGAATTGAAAGCTTCACTTCTATCCTAATTTGCGGTAATGGTGCGGGGAAGGGAGGGTTCAATGAGGCTAACAAATTGACACTACCAATGTCACATTTAGGACCTATACTTACTAAATCTACGTATCAAATTTCAACTTCCTAGTCCAATTTTGAGTGGGAGGGGGAAGTTACACGAAGAACGAACGCAAAAAAATAAAAAAAAAACGGCAAAAAACGTACATTTTTAGGACTGTGAGGGGATGCAATGAGGTGGGGTTAGATTTTCTAGATCATATTGTCAATGAAAACTGGGCTATTGTGGCCCCTCAATCAACAAAATCCGTTTTGAGGTTCCAGAAGACCATTAAGACGATTTTTAGTCATGTCAGATATTTATTTATTTATTTATTTAATTTTTTCCCAAACATTAAAATCATTTACTCCGCTCGATACCGACCAAAATCGCTCCAATTGGATGAATCAGCTCAGTTTAGTAGTGATTTAGACATATCTAAGTGAGAATGACCTTGGGTCAGAATTTAGTTTTGCCGCATTTTGGGGGAGGGGCTGCTGAGGGGCCAAAAACGTAAAAATTGCATTTTTTTTGGGCCAATTGATAGAGAACCAAAAGTTGTATAATCTATCCAAAAATCAATCTCCTAGGTCAATTAAGAGGGCATATATGGGGGTTCTCCCTCTTTTTGACTTTGAAAAAGAGCTGTTCCTCCCCTACCAGCCCACGAAATTGAGCTAGGAAGCTGAAATTGGATATATACATTCAGTTGGGGCCCTAAATGTGCCTTTTGAGAGTCTCGACTTTTCAGCCACATTTTGCCCCTTCACAGCTCTAAATATGTGGGTTTTTGGTCAATTCTTCTAATTTTTAGAGTTTGTTCTTCGCATAACTCCCCTCTAAATTGGACTAGGAAGTTGAAATTAGATATGTGCCATCTGTAGGGGCCCTTGATATGTCTTTCAGGAGTTTCGACTTTTTAGCCTCATTGGACCCTTCTTACCCGCAATGCTGATTATGAAAAAATCATCGCGAAGCGATTATTTTGTTTCAATTTTCGTGATTGTAACACGTCGCGAAAATCAGGCCGAGAAAGCATCACTTGCAATGCTTTTTTTTCCTTACCACTGACACCGTTATCAATACGTAGTCCAAAGTTAAGCTTACTATGAATTTTGTTCCAGTCAGGGCCTTATTTGACTGAATTAAAAGACGAATTCATCACTCAACTTATACAACACAGAAATTTAATTCCTAACGAGATAGGCAATGGTATTAAAAACGAAGAAGACATTCGAACCTTCACTCAAAAATCAATTTTAAATCAGTTCAGATCAAAAAACACTGAAAAACATTGAAAATTTTTGTGGTCTGGGTAAGTATTCATTGAAACAGTTACTTTAGAAACATCCTTATTTGAGAGAATATGCAGAACCATCATCATTTTGACCAAATTGTCCAAATCAATGCAAAAAAAAGTACCTTCAACCCATAAATCGCAGAAAATCAGAGAAACAACGTCGTTATCAGTAATATCCAAGAAAAAGATAACAAATACGTATTAGGTGTCAGTAGAATCGTTATCACGACAAGAACAAAAAGCACAGCTTTATAGGTAGTTCTGATAAGCAATAAAGATGACAAAAAAAAACATTAAAAAGAAGAAAAAATATTATTTGTAATAATTGAACTTGAATGTTCACATTTTCAATAAAATAATTCATTTTATTCAAATGTGAGCATAATAATTCAATTTACAAATATTTGTCGCTTTTCAATTAAACTTGTCATATTTCATTCCAACTGAAAAATTGCTTTAAACTCTTATCTTGTTGGTGTTTCGATTAGAACTCCTGTGATTTTAAAACTTCTAAATGATCATTTGAAAATAAAAATAAAAATATCAAATAAACGTATATATATTTCGGATTGAAAAAAAAAATACTATCAAATAATGACAAAGGGCAATCAACGGTTCCATTGGATTACAACAAAAAAAAAAGAAAAAAGTAATATGACCCAGTGCAATGAAATTATAGGTGAATGAGAAACGTTAGAACTACACAGTCGAAAGTAAAAATTCCATTTCATTCGAATCGGCAAACAAAATCAGCATGTTTCTATTTGCATTTTCCAGTTTTCTGACCAGCACTTTGAAGGCACATCTTAGAACAGCATGTTCCTCTACTTCCAGAGGCGGTGCAAACAGCTCCTGATTTAAGGCAGCTGGCTGAGGTCGACGATGGTATCAGAACCATTACGGTAACGAATACGAATAAGAATATTTTTACAAAATTCATGACGAAACGAGTCGAATCAAGTTGAAAGTAAAAACTCTACTACTGTTATTTTTAAAAGTAGACGTATTTGATCAGTTCATATCACGAATATGACTTCAAAATTTACTAAATAGGGTTTATATAGAAATAACTTGACAAATAAACCAATACCTAACTTCCGAGTAACTAACTCGTAATTTATGTCTCAAAAGAACCATTAACATAAATTACATATTTTACGAGGTAAATGTGGTAAAAATCACTCAGTAAATAGTTCACCACAAATACATAATACGAGTGAAATAACTTTTCGCATAAAAATTCTTCAAGTATACTTATTTTTTTCTCATTTTAGTCAAGTAAGTAAATATTTCCATAAAATTACTGCGATAAATTTCAACTAGCAGAGAATGACAGAAGAAAAAAGTAATGATAATTCAAATAGGCTGATTTAGTATTTGAAACTCTTTTCATTTTTGTTGACGCGCTCGTATCGTGTATGTTCTTCTGTATCACAATTTCAAAAAAAAAAATAAAATAAAATTTCAGTACTTTTTTTCTTAGAAATTTTTTTTTTGAAAAATAGTGTTCTGAAAGTGCCAAGTTATCACTAAGAAGAGTTGTTTTGAAACTTTTTCTAAAAATCGTTACGTGAATTGGACCTTTGTTACAGAATGATGGGAAACGAACGTGGTAAAAATTCCAGCCCTTTACCCCTCGAAGAAATTTCAATCCAGCACTTGAATGGTTTAAAACTTGAAAAACGTTAATTTCGAAAAAAAAATCACCCCAAATACGATTAATGCGACTATTTTGAAACAAAAAGACAATCTGATATAATTTTGGTACTTCAGCGTTCTTTTCAAGATCGTAATTATTCAAAGTTCCATTTTTTCACGTACTTCGTCATTTTCAAAAAAAAAAAAAAAAAAAAGATGAAGAATTGAAGAAAAGTTTGAAATTTGAAATTTTGTAAAAAAGAGATCAAAATTCGAAAATATGTTTGAAGGTTTTTCTTTTTAGCAGAAAATAATTGTATTAGAAGAGCTATTTTTAGAGAATTTTTTTTCTAGTTTTGACCTGTTAGTATGTTGGGTCGAAATTTCTGCGAGGAAGAAGTAGAGGGTATGAAATTTATAGCAGCACGTACATTTGAGCTTATTTTGCAACAAATGCACCTTTCAACATTTATATTTTCGAAAAAAGAAATCAAAAAATGACCCCTCTGGTTTTCACTTTTTAGCCTGATTTTCCATGTCATAACATCAATAAAAACCTGACTATTACAAACTGTCAACGTATGGTGGATTGTGGGGGGGGGGGGTCAACGAAATCCGTTTTGGGTTTCTAGAAGACCATTGAGACCATTTTTGGCCGCATGAAACATGTATTTCTCATTATTTTTATTTAATCTCTTCCACCCCCTTCCCTCCCCGCCACTCCCCTCCCCAAACTAAAAGTTATTTGCTCAGCTCGATACCGACCAAAATTGATATATTTTGGGTAGTAAATTTGGATTAATGACAGATTAGATATTCTTGAGTGGGGATGGTCTTAGATCAAAATTTAGCTATGTCCAAATTTGGAGGGAGGGGTACTGAGAGGCTAAAATGTAAAAAATTGTTCGTTTTTAAACCAATCGATAGGGAATCAAAAGTTGTACAACATATCCAAAAATCAATCTCCCAAGTGAATTAGGAGGGAAATATGGGAAGGGAGTTCACTTTTTGACGCTGAAAAAAGGCTCCCCTGCGCATCACCCCCCCCCCCCGGGGAGTTGGTAGGTTGGAATTTGACATTTAAATTTAATAGTGGCCCTAGATGCGCGTTTTGAAGATTTCAACTTTCCAACCCCTCATCCCCTCACAGCCCCAAGACAGTGGTTTTTTGGTCGTTTTTTATTTTTGGAGTTTGTCCCTCTCGCCCCCCCCCGCCCCATTGATCTAGGAAGTTGAAATTTTGTAGATAAATTTAATAGAGGTCTTAGATATGCACTTTGGAGGTTTCAACTTTCCAATTCCCTTGCATCTTCTTCACAGTCCCAAAAAAGTGGTTTTTTGGTTGGTTTTTTGGTCGGTTTTCATTATTTTTTGAATTTATTCTACGCATATCTCCCCTCGAAATTGAGCTAGGAAGTCGAAATTGGGTATGTAGATTCGGTAGTTGTCCTAAATGTGTCTTTTCGAAGTTTCAGTTATTCATTCTAACATCTACCTGTACCCCTACCCGTACTGAAGAAAAAACAGCTAAGAGTGCATCTTTTTCCATTTCACGAATGAACAATTCGCATATCTACTTTACTTTAGAAAAATCTAGCTCGCTTTTTTTTTTTTAATTACGAGCTGGTTAATTATCATTCATTCTAACTCGTGTCTACCAATTAAAAATTGATAAATTTAAGCAGTTTCCGATCAGATAAACTTTATAATTCGATAAAATTCGTACTAATTAATTTGAAGCTTTCGATTCACAGCAATAATCATCTACCTACTTGTACGTTTAAATTTAACGAAGATTAACACGAATGTGAATTATTACTTTTATCTCTTATTTTTAATACACTTCGATGTATTGTTTTTCTTGACCGGAAAATAAAAATATTATTAATAACACGATATTATCGTTTTGAAAATCCCAACAAGTTTCGATTAATAAATTAAAATACCTAATTACATAATTAGCGTATATCACAGTACAAATCCGGTACGAGAATGCACTTAAAATATTATCTCTTTGTTTTTGATCTTTGCTCGATTCGAAAAATTACACTACGATAACTATCTAGGGAAAACCCTACTTTTTCAAATGCTATATATTTTTAAATATTTATCTCATTATTAATAAAATCTAAATACATAACTTCACTCTACGCCAATTATCCAAGTTTGGAAATTATACTCGAATCAAAAGTCAATTTGAAAGAAAAAAAACCTACCAAGAGAAAAAATATGTAGGTTATAACAACTACAATTACAACATCATTCAACGAATGTTATTTTACTAGGTCTAAAGGTATCATCAACAAAATACACATAATGGACCACGTCGGACAACCATTCACGCTCACACACATTTATATACTTTTCATACGAGTAGTTTGTATTTATAGCTGATATAGGCCAACAAAACCCATTAATCAAACCCCAAGTGGCCTCAAAACAGCTGTTTAATTTTTTTCAGCTACTACGTATAGTTTTGGAGAGAAAAAAAAAAAAGACGAAACAACAGGCTGAAAAATATTATAATAAACTTGATAATAATAATTTTTCAAAAGTTAATTTGAATAATTAATTTATTTACCGAACTGTTTAGGGAAGGAGCAAATACACTAATTATGAGTAAACTCTAAAGGCGTGTAGATTGGTTTATATAACTTCGGGTTTTTTTCTCTCTCTCTCTCTCTCTCCCTTCTTTCTATCTCGTTTAACTAATGTTGTTTATTATAATAGGTACACTACTCACACACTCGCACAATAAAGTTTAGTTACCCCTTATTACGATGGTATGGTATCGTCGGCATACGGATAGAGGGGTAGGTAGATAGGTAGGTAGTAGATAGTATGTACCCACATTATATTACGGTACATATAACGAAGAGGACTAATAGTGTCTGAATCATTTTTACACTATACAAAGTGATTGAAAGAGTGGTGCGCCATAAAGAGATGATACTACTGGGGATATTAAGTCGAGGGAATAAAAGCTTTGATTACGAGCTTTTAATGCATCAATAAGAGAGTCGAAGCAAAGTTAAGATTCTACAGTCCCTCGACCCCAAAAGTATTCATCTTTTAATACCTGACCCCTGCTACGAAAGCCGTGTTTCTTTTCATGGCGAGCCTTTTGTTCGCCAGATTCGCCGCCGCGTATATACCACTACTACTACTACTACTACTACAACTACACGTATATCGACGTAGCACAAGCAAAGCAACGTGTACACTACTACAACTAACTTGCGGCTGGTGCTTTATTATCAAAAGAAGAAGTAAAATACGGAAAAATCAAATAACAGATGACAAATTTGCCTGGCGGGCCTATATTAGAAGGTTGCAAGAATACACCAGGGCGACGCGACGCAAGAGAGGTCTGAATTGAATTTACGTCCTATTGCATAACATCGTTTTACCTATACCTTATAAGTGAATGTTTTGCAAAACTTATAGCCTTTAGGAATTTTCTCTAATACAGATGATGTGGGATTCGTTGCCTTCTAAGCCCTGCGATTCTCGAACACTTGAGATCAAGGTACTTTACAAAGTATTCAAGATCAGAGGGTAATTATTTCTGATGATAAATTGGTAAAATTAAAATACGAGTGGACTTCGAAACCCAGTTATCTCACTCAGATAAAGAGGATCTTCATAGTCTACACAAGAAGCTGACAAAAAAAAAAGAATAAAAGTTTCAGCTTAATGACTTATCCATAGAACAACCTCTACCTCCATAAGTGGACAATCACTAGAAAAAAAAATCACTCATTTGAGGCTGTAAGTAGGAAGTATTGAGGATGAGAAGTCGAAACTCTTCACACATACGCTGACCAAGGTCCATCGTTTTGAGTCAAGTACAACGATTTGCAATAGAAATCAAAATTTGAGAAACGCTCAAAAACCGATCGAACTTTCGCCTTCAGCATATGAAAATCACAAGAGAAATCGTTCGAAATATAATTTTGGAGTTCAAAAAAAAAAGCAGACAAAATATAAAAAATTATCAATGAGTTAGTTTTTTACATTTCTGAACGTAAAATAGTATAAAAATTACTATAAATGTTATCATTCAAAATGATACGAAAACTACTAGAAAACCCAAAAAGAAAAAAAAGCTTTATAAAACGGATAAAATAATGAAGAAATCTCTTAAAATATTATTAAATGTCATAAAAACATCAAAAAAAAAAATTACAAAACATGTGACATGAATAAAAAAAAATAGTCCAAAATATCACTTTGCACTTCAAATTACAAAAAAAAAATTTAAAAATCGAAGAACCGTGCCAAAACCATTACACTGCTTGAAAAATAAAAAAAAAAATTTCAAAAAACGTATGAAATAGGACATTTTAATTTTCGTTTTTTTTTTTTCGAAAGTTGGAGGATAGGTAGTGAAAAAAACTTGCGAAAAAATGTGAAATGAACGTTGTAAAAATTTAGTATCTTCAATTTAACCCATACATAAAAAATGAAAAATTTCTGAATTTTTGGGACCAAAAAGTCACAGCAGACCGTATGAGACCAAAAAAAGTTTTCGCGATTTTTTTTGTTTTTCAGAGGTTCTAAAATTACACTTAAAACTGAAAAAAATTGAATATTTTGAGTTCTTTTGAGGTAAAAAAGCAAAAAAAATACCTTCATTTACCATGTGATCAGAAATGAGATATCGTATTTTCATCTCATTACCTTCAAAAAATACAAAACAAGTATTTTTTTCCCACGTTTAAACAGTGTTTTATAACCTTCAAAAATCAAAAAAAAAAAATCGCGAATACTTTTTTTTAGTCTGGTGAAAAATCAAAAAAAAGGAAAAACATTTTTTCTTTTCTTATAAACTTGGAAATTTTGAAACAAAAAAAGGTGGTGTAAGAATCAAGTTGGAAACTCCAAATTTTTACCATCTTCATTTGACGTCATTTCGCAACTCTTTCTCACCACTTTTATTCCCTCCAACTTTCAAATAATTCTTAAAATTAAAACGCAGTATTGGGAAATCATGAAAAAAATGTTGAAAATATCATTAAACTGCTAGAAAGCCGAAAAAATCCTACGATAAACGAGTAAAATGAACAAAAAACATAATGAAAATATAATTTTGCACTTCAAATGAACCATAGAAACGGAAAAACTTCAAGAAACATGCAAAAATGATTGAACTGCTTGAAAAATTGAAAAAGAAATTTCAAAAAATGTGTAAAACAATGCAAAAGCATTCAAAATGTCATCAAACTGCTGAAAAAATAGAATAATTTACTCAAAATAGGTGTCAAACGAAAAAAATTGCATGAAATATTGTTCTAAACAAAAAAATTCATTGAAGAAGCTAAAAAAATTTTCATAAAATATGTAAAACGATGAAAATTGTTCAAAATGTCATTCAACATTTCAAAAACTCCAAAAAAAAAATTCTTCAAAATAGAAGTAAAATAAACAAAATAATGTCATTTCACATCTCCAAAAAAGTAAAAAAAAAAAAAAAACAATAGCAAAAATACTTCACATGTGATTAATTTTTTGTATTATAAACGCAAAATACTGAAAAAAATACCAAAATTTCATTTTACACATCAGAAATCACAAAAAATTTGAAAAAAATATCTTTAATACACTTTTTTTTTCAAATTGTCAAAATTTTTATTTCATAGATTGAAAAAAAAAAGCATCGCCAGCTCAATTTAGAGGGATGATATGCAAAAAACAAATTTAAAACATAAGAAAACCCACCGAAAAAATCACATTTCGGGGCTGTAAGTGAAAGCAGTGGGTCTGAAAAGTCCAAACCCTCAAAAGATACATCTAGAACCTATACTTAATCTACTTATCAAATTTCAACTTTTTAGCTGCATTTGAAGTGAAAACAGTGGAGGAACAGCCATTTTTCAAGGTCAAAAAGGGTCACAAACTCTTCTCCTAATTGATTCAGAAAGTTGATTTTTAGATATGCAATAAAACTTTGAATTGTCTATCGACTGACTCAAAAATGAACAATTTTTAAGGTTTTAGCCTCTCAGCATTTCCTCCTCCAAATTTGGTCACAGCCGAATTTTGACCCCTGCCACCGATCGAAGCCTATTCCCAAATTTGATCGATTTTGATCGGTATCGAGCTAAGAAAATCGCCAAAATTGTTCGTACTGTTCTCCCAGCATCCCAAAACTGATTTCGTTAATTTCCACCCTCCCCCTTCATCCGACGTAGGTCGATAAATAAACTGTAATAGCCTCGTTTTCATTGACAACATGACATAGAAAATCCGGCTAAAAAGCAAGAAACCGAAAACAAGTTTCAAAAATATCGTTCATATTACTTGCACTTCACGTTGTAAAATGGTGAGAAATAATTCACTCAAAACGAGCATTTTACACCCCACAAATCATGAAAAAATCTTCAGAAACTTTCATTTTTCGTTTTACTAAGTAGTAAAAAGAGCGGAAAAATCATTCAAAAAATTCTTAGCAAAACCTAATTAAAGCTGAGTCAACACGATCGAATAAATTCTAATAAATATTTTTAAATTATTGATGATTTACACACAATTTGATCGTGTACACTCATCTTAATGACAACCGCAAAGCTCATTTGTACTTCAATAATGTCACACCGCCTGATCGGACATCTTCCTCTCACCCTTTTACCAGTGGCCTTACCAAAGAGAAGGTCTTTTTCGAGATTTCTTACTTCTCTCCTGGTCACTGGTGCAAAATACCCTAGAATGTATTCCTCACATAAAACACTTAGCCTGACTGGTTTTTGTATTTCGTTGACAATTTAAATGTTAGGGTATCCTCAGCATTCTCTGCCAGACCCACATCTCAAAGGCGTCGATTCTTCTTTTGTCATCTGCCTTCAACGTTCATGTTTCCGCACCGTATGGGAAAATAGAGAAAACAAGTGATTGTATCAGTCTCTTCCTTGTCTCTCTGGAGATCTTGTTATTACATTTGACATTACGCAGGCTGATCATAGCCGATTTGCTCAGAGCGATCTGGCGTCATGTTTCTGCTGACGAGCCTCCATTTGCTTCGATGATGGAGCCTAAATATACGAAAGCGTTCACCTTTTCGTATTTGCTCAGAGTTGTAGAATCTGGAAGACACTTGGCGCGATCCACCATCATGTCCTTCGTTTTAAATGTATTAATACAAAGTCCAAGTTTTTCGCTGGCTATCTTCACCAGGTTAACGAGCTCCGCCATTTCCTCTTCATCCGAAGCAATCGAGGTGGTATCATCTGCACATCGCAGATTAGAGATTCTTCTTTCTCCAATAGAAATACCACCAGTTCAATGTTCTAGAGCCTCGCGAATTATGTGCTCTCCATAGATAAATTGCTGGGATAATATGCATCTTTGACTCACACCCTGTTCCACTTGAAAAGCCTCACATTCTTCACCATTAACTCTCACCACCACAGAATTGAACTCATATGGGGACTCCATCAAATTTACTATACGAGCAGCGACTCCCATTTCTTTTAAAACTTTGAAGAGCTTCTTCAAATTCATGCAGTCAAAAGCTTGGGCGTAATCTATGGTATGCTAAACTCTCTGCATTTTTCGATGATTTGCCGAGCATTCATTATCTGTTCCCTTGTGTCTCTTCCTGGCATGAACCCGGCTTGTTCAGGTGCAATCTGCCTATGTAGATATGCCTTGATCTGGTAATTCAAGTGTAGTGTAAATAATCAACTAATGCCTGATCAACGACCTAGGTTACATCAAGCTATGATCCACAGACATTCGAGTCTTTCATTTTTTCAAAATTTCTCAAAATAAAATTGATTTATTTTTCGCTTTTTTCTTAACCTTTACAATGATCATTTTCGTGAATATGTATGCTTTATCTATCAGCGAACATGAAAATAATCCAGAATCATTGGATGTTGCGCATACAGTAAACAGCACTTACTTACAGGAAAATATCCAACTATCCGGTACACAAGAAATGCGGAGGAAAGAAAACATCCCCAAGGAATTTTAACGTCGTGCCAATAACATTATAAACTCAACGAATAGAATAAATTAAAATCCAAAAAATGCGTACAGTTATACGCTACACAGATATACAGTAAGTACATTTAATATCATAAAAATAATATAAAATAAGTTTTTCCGTACGTATGGAAAAAGTTAGCAACAGCATACCAAAGAAAGGTGAATTTTTCAACGAGAAGAAAAATAGGTAAACGTACCCATCAACATAGGTAGACTGATGCCGGGGTACACGGTATATATTAAATATGCGTTAAGAATACGAGAGTAGGAAAATTTCCAGCAGCCAAAAATTAACTTCGGCTGTAAGTTTTTCGTTTCGTGTTTATTAAGTAAAAGTGAGAATGAGAGAATGAGAGAATGAGAAAGTGACGAAAAGGAGGAAAACAACATCATGAGATGCAAAAACTATACAGGGAAGACACCTCAACAAGCCGCGTCAACGCCAAAGAAAATGTTTTTTGAAAAAAAAAAAAAAGTTAAAATAATTTACTCGTTGTTTACGAGCAAAAACAAAATGAAAAAGAAAAAAAACATTCGCTGTTAGACACGAATTTATAGACGTCGTTGTAGTGTAGTCGCTCGTTGCGCATTTGTGTTACTACTTAATTAATAGAAACACCTACTCCCCTATACTTTTCTTCTTCTTTTCCATCACCGTCGTCGTCGTCATCATCATCATCATCATTATCATCCCCCAAAAAAGGAAGGGTTGCATTCATGTTACTTACTTCTGATGTAGTAACATTTTTTTACTCCCTATTTACCCTTGTGTATAATATAATTGCGGTTGTTAAAACGACGTGTAATGAAAGATGCTGGCGAGCAGTACCAGAACAGATTATAAAATGCGCTGGAATTTGAGGCGTCAAAATGGAGTACGCGATTAAATCATTTTTTTCAGTCTTTATCATTCGGTATTTAGTAAATATCAATAATTACTAATGAAAAATATCGATTGTAACCAATTCGACACCGTGGAGATCAAATATCAACTTACTTTCTCAATCCAACTCTTTCGTACCCACATTTTTCAAATTATTGGTAATTTGAAGATCAGTTTGAAGCACGAGGGAATCGAATTGAGAAAGTAAGTTGATATTCGATCTCAGTGGTGCCGAATTAGAAACAATCGATATGCTATACGTTATTTTCACCATTTTCCAGTACTTTTACATTTTTCATGTGGTTAGTGAAGCACTCGAGGCGAACAAATCCAAACAATAAATTAATATTCACGCTCAGCGACCTCAAATTAGTAACAACCGATATGCTAATTCGTTTTTTGAATTTTTCTGAATCTTAACCATATTGAGGGGGCAAATGGGAGCTTTTACGGGGGTCAGATCAGAAAAATAATCCGATAATCAAACTCAGCGTACACCACTTAGTAGAAACCCATATGCCACTTTACTTTTACCATTTTTTTTTGAATTTTAATCAAAATTGAGAACCCTCGTTGCCCCCCCCCCCCCCCCCCCCCCCCCCCCCCCACCAGGGTGTTGAGATGCCATATTAAAAATTGATCAGTTAAAACAAACGTTACAAGTTTCATTCTTGGTAATTTTTTCAGTTTTTTAAGCGGTAGCTTTCAACCTGTACACTCATCATGAAAAGTTGAGTTTTCATTTCAAAAGTTCAAATTTCAGCTTTCAAAATTTTGACCATCAATTTTGAATCTTCATTGAATTACCAATAAAACCCCGTAAATAGATTTGTCCTGAGTCTCATCAAATTTGATATACGAACCTTCAAAAGGTCAAGCTGCTTGACAAAAAACCACGATTATTCAAAAATTGTAAGAGTCACCTGAAATGATGTTGATTATCTCACTAAACCAGCCAGACGAACCCATAAAAAAATTTTGAGCGTAATCGAAAAACGCGAGTTAATTTTAGGGTCATTTTGATACGGAACGAGTCTGTTGCCAACTTGGCGAAATAATTTGACATTGAGGTGTGTAATTTTGTCATGAAAAAGAGCCATATTTTCAATTTTCAAGAAATAAGGAGATTAGCAACACTGATTAGCGAAACTTTCCAACAATTTTGACCTAAATCCACTTCTCTGAGTTGAAAAAATGTTTTGTCGATGAAAATAGGCGGATCAAAAGGTAAATTGACGTGCATTGCTTCAATTTCTAATAAAGCTCCTCAAATCTCACATAGAGGTCCGACAGGCTCAAGGCTTCGTAAAAACCTCCGAATACAGGGTGTTTTGCTTCTATAATAAAACCCTCTATAGCACAAGTAGGGCAATTCAAGTTACACTTATGCATATTGTTTTGCCTATCCTAATCATTGCACAGGAAAAGATACACTATTCAAAAACGCTAGATACGTCTGGTTTGCGCCAAAGTGTAACGTACATGACCCAGTGTTTCCAGTAAAAAAATTGAAAGTAAAGATCAAGTGGTTTGTGAGATACCTCAAATAATGTAAAAAAAAAACATCATTTCGCAAAAAATTCAAATTTTTGCCCTAAACTTTCGAAAAAGACCTTATAAGTATCAAATTAAGAAAATTTTTCTCGATGTTATTAGCCTCCCCCCCCCCCCCCCCCCCTTTTTTCGATGTTATTAGCCCCCCCCCCCCCCCCATCATCTGGCATGATTATATATTTTTCAAGTTGTTTAGGAATTTTTGAAAATGACCTCAGAATTTTAGGGGGAAAAATTTCAGATCCTTGTATCATTATCCCTGCAATGATTAGGATAGGCAAATTATAAGACATGCGTCTAACTTGAGTTGCTCTACTTGTGATATGAAGGAAGTACTATTGAAGCAGAACTCCTCGTATATAATCAATTTATCATTAATTACATCGCATTAAACTTCCACAGATGGAAAGTGGTGTTTCAGGGAATACTGTAGCTCAATTTTCAATTCCGAAAATTGATTTGGCCACTTTGGACCGGATGCTCAATTAACGACCTAACAGCAAATAATTGATTACAGCTTCAGGTTAATCTTCCCCAATTTCTGACCATTCTGAAATCACCTTTGATAACATTTTCAAATTCCTTCATATCTCCCCTTCTATTGACTTAAAGAGGTTGATTTTTGGATATGCTATACAACATTTGATTCTCTACCAATTAGCTTAAAAAGGGGCAATTTTTGTTTTTTTGACCCCTCAGCATCTTCTTTCTCAAATTGGGGCATAACTGAATTTTAACGCATGTTCACCCCCACGCATATTCATCTAATCCTCTATCAAACTGAGCTGATTAACCGAATTGGAGCGATTTTGGTCGGTATCAAGCAGAGTAAGTAATTTTAATGTTTGAGAGAAAAAATAAAAAATAAATATCTAACACAGCTAAAAACTGTCTTAATGGTCTTTTAGAATCCCAAAACGGATTTGGTTGATATGCCCTCCCCCTCACCCGCCTTGTGTCGATGGCCTTAAAATAGCCTGGGTTTCAATGACAATACGACATAGAAAATCAGGCTAAAAACCATCTAGAACTCGATTTGTACATAAAATCCATTTCCTAAAGCTCATTTTCAATAATTTTGAATCAGATTCTTGACAATTTTCGAAAATCTCAACTATTTTTCGACTTTCTTAACCCCTCCAACTGGACTTGAATGAACGTGGATAGGTAAAAATTTGGTTATGGGTTTTCTTGATACATCTCCCTCACCTGTCCACATTTCATACCATAGAGTATTGGTGACATTTAGAAAATAATGATACAAAAATAAAATAAAATCCTCAGTCGCCACAAACATGGCCAATTGGCTACCTACAAAAAATAAAAAATTCTCTCCTATCTTTCAAAAAAAAAAAAAAAAAAAAAAAATTCCCCCCTATTTTTAAAAAAAAAAAAAAAAAAAAAAATACGAACCATACCGCTAGAATCGCGCACAAGCCTTATTCAACTCTATCAATACCTTCGTGATCGTCACATCACTCAAATAATGAATAAGTATCACAAACACACTCGAATATGATTGTTTTTCGAACACCCTATAGCTCGCTACCAGCTTTGATATTATACCTATACAACTTTAACCGAAAACGAGAAAACTTCTATTAACCAATCGAAGTGAAAACTTAGTTGGTCAGCTATATATAATACAGAGAGAAAACTTGCCAAAGTATTTTACTCTACGTACATTCTACTTACTCGTACAACCACCTTAGCGTACAAACAAAAAGTTATTTCGTTACAGTCGAGCGTTGATTACATAATCAAAGGAACTTTATACAAACTTGTTAATTTTTTCGATTATCCTATATATACGCGAGGTAAAAACACACCGCAAAGATACACCCAAATACGTACATATAAGAAGACTCAACCATATAAGTGTAAGTTCGCACTTTCGTTCAACACGTGAGTAAAATTTCAAATCTACGTATCAACTATTTCAACTCCAAAAACTAAGGAAATAAAAGTTGATAAAATAGGAGGGAAAAAAAAGAAAAAGTACAATCGTGTGAGAATTTTGAAAGTCTATTATCAACAGGCTAATTATGGCACAATTTTGGCCCTTGGGTCTCGAAATTAAAATTTCTCAATGGACACTTTACGACCCAGTAAAAGATGATTTTCGAGTCTATTCAAGATTTTTCATCTGGTCACTGGCACATGAAGCAATCAAAAAAGTACTACAGGGAGGGATGGTTTTCACATTAATTTTCCTTTTTGCACGACTTTTCGATCGACCTTTTTTTCTAACTCTGTACGAAAATGGAGATATCTGTGATGGGAGTTTGGTAGAATTTGAGAAAAAATTTCAGACCGTAAATACGATCTTAAAATGAACTTTGAAAACTTTAGCCAACCTGTAAAGCCTCTTTTTGGGGCTGATAACTTGAAAAAATTTTCTCATATCATAGGGAATATTTTACACTTCCTAGAATGTGTACAAATTTTTTTAGGGAGCTGGTTCCTGGTGCAAGGTTCAAAAACCAACTCATCAACAATTTTTCGCGAGTTTTGATCAATTTTCGGCATTTTTTATGGGTACTGTCAATCTTTTACGCAATTTTCATTGTTTTTCAACGGTTTTTCGTGATTTTTTTAACAATTTTGCAATAATTTTTAACATATTTAAAAATATTTTCCTTAAAATTTCACGTGAATATTTTTTCGTGATTTTGGATCAATTTTTCGCATTTGTTGCGTTATTATGTCAATTTTCCACCCAATTTGCATCGCTGTGTAACGATTTTTCTCATATTTTAGCTCAATTTTTACCCAACTTTCGACAATTTTTCGTGAATTTGCACTGTTTACAGTTTTTGTCAACTTTTCACAAAATTTTCATTGATTTTTAACGATTTTTCGTGATTTTTGATCAATTTTCAATGACTTTTAACAATTCGCTTTATATTTTTGGTGAATTTTCTCCTAATTTTTAATAATTTTTCGTAATTTTTGATCAATTTTAGATGTCATGACTTTCTTTTTTAAATATTTTGCTCCAAATTTCACACGCTGTTGAAATTTTTTTCGTACTTTTTAATTAATTTTTTTACTCTTTTTATCCATTTTTGTTAATTTATTACCCAATTTCGATGATTTTTAACGATTTTACTCGTGATTTTGGATCAATTTTATTAATTTAATTTCAATTCGTATTATTGTCTGATTTTTACGATATTTCTGCTCTACTTGGTTAAAATTACACGACTGTCTGCATCTTTCATTTCGTACGATTAATTTTTTCCTTCTCATTTTCAGGTGCATTTTGCCTTTTCGCGCGACTAAGAAGAGAAAATATTGACGTTTAACCAAGCGAACAAAATGGTTTCAGAGGTTCAAAAAATTTGAAAAAGTTCTGGGAAGTGTAAAATACTCCTCACAACACGAGTAAATTATTTCGATCAACCAACTCAAAAATGGGAACCTCACAAGCCCCTACATAGCTTTCACGATCTATTCCAAAGTCGTGTTTAGGATCCAAAAAAATCGTGAAAAATTTCACAACACTCCCCCTGCAGGTACTTCTATGTTCGCACCAAGTTTGAAAAAAATCTGTCGAAAACTTGGCGAGAAAAAAAATAAAAAAAGTGGGGAGAATACAACCCTACGTCGGTGGAGATAGGTTGGTGGGTAGGTACGATACACACGAATAAGGTATCTCTATCTATGAACCGAGTCGAGCGAGGAATACTACTGCTACAACAACAGTAGAACAGTACAACACAAATTCGAAATTCTAATTGCGAAGTCGTCATCGCGCCGGTACAAATCCCGCAGGAATTGCCGCGGCGCGTTGATTAGTTTACTCGGTCGGAACACCGCTGAAATTCCAAACACATTGTTCTATTTTCGGTTCATTGGTTTAGAAAATTGCTATCCATTTACATTATATTCGCGCGCGCTTTTCCGAAGATATTTCCTTTTTTCGCGGCGCGGCAGATTCGAATTCGACGACGGCGATAGAGACGGCGGTGCCGAGTAGGTAGGTGGATGGGTACGTAGATAGGTATACACGGCGAAAGAGAGTTTATTCGGTAAAAAGATGGCACGACGAAAACGAGCGCTCGAGAAGCTCGGCGTAAATTAGAAATATCGACGCGAACGTGGTCCAGAATATTAAACGAGCCTTATACGCTACGTAGACGCACCTATACCTACCACCAAAAGACGAAGATTTCGACAACAATACGAACAGCACCACCACCGCAGATACCTAATAAAATAAATAAATGTAATGTGTATCAAAGTGGAAAACAACCCTACTGTTTGCCTATTTCGTGTCAATTTCATCTCTCATCACTCCGTTCCTTATCTTTCCTATTCAACCCAGTTTTATCTCGTTCCCTCTTCCCCGCCTATGCCTATACGTCCGTAACCGATCCTTTCCTACATACTCTATTTTATTAACGTATTTGTAATGTTGCACGACACATCGTTGTTCGTCCGCGTAAATTCTTTACTTT
>FIZR01007118.1:0-15222 GCA_900060175.1 Ferrisia virgata
CAAAAATGTACGTTTGTACGTGCTAAATAAATTTTTTTAATTATGAAACTTGCTTTTTTGCAAAGTTTTGGGAAAATTTAGTCCTTAGGCTACTCATATAATTTTGAGAAATCCGTTAAGCAGAAATTTTGAAAGTTGGTAAAATTGTTAAAGGTAAATTTGAATCTCACCCCCCCTCCTTCCCAGCAGATCGCTTCGGAAGGCCACTGATCAGCGACGTTCTGTTTAACTTGTCTGACAGCACACTGTATACATTCATACGAATATGTAACAAGCACATAAGAAGATCTATCCATGCTATGGTGTAGGGTAGATGACAAGACGTTCCAACAGATTGCACAAATACACTGCAACGAAGCTTATCGACTTAGCGATACTTAATTTTTGCAACCACATATCGCAATTTACAATAGCGAAATAAAGGTAGATACAATGGGTACAAGTAGCTCAGCAATACTTGCATAAACGTACATACGTATGTACGTACGTACGTAATACGGTACATATACGAGAGTAATTGAAGATACGTTATAAACAACTATAGGGTAAAAGAAAAACGAGAAATAATCAAGTAATCGTATCTTCTCTCGGTTGGAATTAAAGAGAAAGACAGACGGGCTGACAGACAGACGGACATACGGACAGAAAGACGGACAGCAAACCCACGCTGGACGATGGACATTTTCGTATTTCTCATTTATTGGCCACTGTATCGAACCGACGATAAATACCGCGGCTTTATTACACCACACTCGCAGTACACGAGGCCGACCATGTCCCGGAGTAATTGAACCGCATTTTAGTATCTACCAATTGCAGTTTTTCAGCTCGATGCTGCCAGCAACGTATACGGTTGTATTTTTTTCTTTTTTTTTCTATTTTTTATTTTCAACGTGCCCGAGTATTGCTGGTCCGAGTGTATTTTACATTAGTACATGTAAGTTATACATGCGAGTGGGTAGTGGTGTGTGTACGTCTACGCGTATACGTGTGTGAGTGTATGGTAGTGTATCGTATAATATAGTATCTGGTATATCGTATGACGAGTGGCACAAACAACGAATGGCTACACGCGTTCCCTAAGAGAATAGAAGCGAGCTGGACGAACGAAAAAGAGTTTGAAAAATATACAGACTCGGCGGTTTCGACGTGCCGAATAAATCGATTCAGATGATATCTAAACTTGTCAAACTTTTCAACTTGTGCGTGTTGTAGCGGTTAAAAATAGACCAACATTTGCAATTTTGGTCGATTTTTCTCCACAATTCTCCCTTTGCACCACCTTATTTTGATACCTCGGTTTTCTACCTCTCTCTCTCCCTCTGCTTCTATTTCTCTTCCTATCAACATAGTACATCGTAGAGGTAGGTATATTATTACCACCACGTACGATGGTCGTAAATGCACTACATATGTACTGCGATACACCAGCTAATAGATGGATACGCAAACCATCCTGTACATAGAATACTTTCACAGTTTTAAGATAAAAAGCTTTTGATAACAAGCATCAGTAGTAAAAACAGTGAAAAAACATTGTGATATGCTACCAAATTTCAGCTTCTCACGTCTAACAGGATTAAGTAACATACGTGTGATGGCGATTTATTGAACAACATTCAAACAGCCTTCATTTCTGAGACTCTACCCTAGTCGATGGTGAAAAGGCGAACATCTTCTTATAACTGCTGCAATCTACAAGACATCAATTAGATCGATCGCCCGCAAGTTGATTTGAAAAAATATATTTTTGCGATTTCTTTTAGCTCGATTAAATGACCGACTCTATTTCGATCCAGAATTATCCTTATCCTAGTCCATAGACACCGAAACACCAAGATGAAAATTTCCTGATCCATGGGCTGAAAGGATTACGGTTTAGAGTTTCGCTTATTTTTTCCTGCAGAGGAGTTGTTCACTGATTCTGGCACGACGGTCGTTGGTCAGAAGTTATTCTTTCGATAGATAAAAATCTGATCAGAATCTACGTCTGAGATCTTGGCCAATCAGAATTTTGAACAAGTTGAACAAGAATTGGTGATCAGTGTTTTGCAACGAAGATATTTCGAGTAACTTTGGACACCAAAAATTTCAGTACTCTCCTTACGGCTGATTATCATCTTGGTATTTCAGTGGCTATACTCTCATCTCATAAACATGTCATCAAATCAAGTATAACACCTTCAAGACTTTTCTACAATAACACAGATAAAGCTTACCCAAAATGTTGGTTTTGACGTAAAATCTAGTCAAAAAATTTATGACCAGTTATCCTCATCCCGACTCAGATAATGTGGCCGTATACGCTCAAATTTCAATATTTTCTGCCTCCAAGAGGAGGGTGGTGGTTCAAAAAGTTTGAAATTTTTACACAAAATAACGAACCAAATAAGTGTACCATGAGAAAATTTTTTCAATTTTTCTGAATTTTTAGAGAAGTTTTGTGGGGAGGCGACGAGAGAATGAAAATTTTAGTTACAGTCATGTCTAGAACTGGTTTTGAAAATTTAATCATACCCTAAGATATAATATATTTTTTTGAGAGGGTGAGGGGAGGATATGCTCAAAAAAATTAAAAACTCTTAAAAAATATTTTTGCCAATATTTCGGTGAATTAGGTACTTTTCCCTTTCAGGGAAAAATTCTACATCATGGATATGTAACATATCCATGTCAACATTTTAACATGCAGTACAAAAATCATTCGTAATCATCTTTCATCGCCAGTTTTTGATCAAAAATTCCAATTCAAAAATCAAGAATGTCACGTTTTCAGAAAACGACCTCCATCCCCAAGACATGTCCATGTCAAAAACGCAGAAAAAATTGTACAAACTTCGTTTAAAGTATAAAAACTTACATTCTTTCCATATTTACTCTGCGCGTGTAAGGAGAATCTACTAAGCCCTTTTACAAGCTCAAAAAGGAGTTAAACCTCCATACCTCTCTTGCTCATTGACTTGGGAGAGTTTGTACTTCTATCAATTGGCTTAAAATAGGACAATTTTTGCGTTTTCGACCCTTTAGTGCCCCCTCCCCCAAATTGAGGCATAAGTGATATGGAATCCGCCGCCAAACTAAGCCGATTTACCGAATTGAAGCGGTGAAAAAAATAATAACAGATGTCTGATATGGATAAAAATTGTCCTAATGGTCTTCTAGGAACGCCAAACGGATTTTGTTGATATTCCCCTCTCATCCGCCATTGGCCGATAGACTGTAATAGCCTAGTTGCATAATATGGACAATCAGGCTAATAATTTTTTAAATGTGTGAATTTTTTCAGTTTTTCATTGTGTTAATTTTTTTATTTTCAATTTTTTTATTTTTCAGTTTTTTTACTTTATATTTTTTTTAATTTTTATTTTTTTTATTATTTTTATTGAAACTTTTTTAATTTTTATTTTTTTTTAATTTTTTAGTTTTTTCAATTAGGCATATCCATGTCAACATTTTAGCTTAAAATGCAAAAATCATCCATGAACATCTTTCATCGCGAGTTTTTGATCCAAAAACCTTCAAATCAAAAATAGAACACGAATTCCCATTTTTTAACATTAAAATGAACTTCCATTTTTGGCAATTCGTTGAGAAATTTGGAGCCAAAATTATTTTAATTGGTAACACTGACGCAAAAGCGTAAAGCAAAATTAATCAAGAAATTCTGCACAAAAATTACTTTAGTTGGCAACACTGGCAGTCTGTATCGATATTTCTACTTGAAATCATAAAATCAACATTACTTTTCTCTTCACTTCATTTCGACATTTAATTTTATTATTTCCTAGCAAAATAAAAGCACAATCATCTTTCACCACAAGTTTTCGATCAGAAATGCCAAATCAAAAACGATGCATCAAAAATCTGAAGCTGTATCCCAACCTTGTGAAACGCTACATTCGCATTTTTAACACTGAAATGTTATATTTAAAAAAAAAACCATTCTTTGCAATTATATGGGAAAATTTACGCCAAAATTACAGCGATTGGTAACACTGACGAGATCAAAAACGTCACGCTTTCACTAAATGGTCCCTAGTCCGAAGACATATTCATGACAAAATTGAAATTTTGCGCAAGGTATGTAAAAACACAGAACAATCACAGTCCTTGATGAAAAAAAAAACAAGAAAGCATAGGGCTGAAAGGTCGAAATCGACGAAAGGAACATCTAATACCCTTACTAAATCCACATACAAAATTTCAAATCCAAACTTAATTTGACGGGATCATCAACTTGAAAACCAATAAAATCCGAATCAACAACCATTTTTCTGGCTTGGCCTTGCAATGGAGGCAATGGGACTGAAAAATCAAAAAAGAACCAAAAAGTACATCTCGAGCATCTACTAAATTCACTCGTGAATTTCGTTCTCTCACTTCAATGAGGGAAAGAGTTGTACATGGAACCGAATTTTTTTTCTAGGTTAAAAATAAGGAAAGCCTCATATCTTGCATTTTAATTATAGTAAGAGGTTAACTTTCAAATATTTTATACAATTTTTCGTTCACTGCTAACTGGTTCAAAAACGAACAGTTTTTGAGATTTTTGCATATCTGTATCTCCTTCTCAAAATTTAGGCATGACAACTAATCGATTTTATTTTTGGTTTTCGAATTCAGTTCATTGCTCAGTTTTCTGAACCCCAGAAATAAAAAGTACACGAAACAAAATCACAATAAGAAAAATCAAAAGAAGCAGCGAATCGCCAGTAATTGATTCGAATACTTCTCTGAATTTTTTGAAATTTGTGGATTCGAATCACGAATAAAATTCTAAGTAGCTGAGTCGATTTGATCAAGAAAAAAGTGATTCGAATCATGCCCAACCCTGTTTTGAACACATTTCGGCCAATATCTGGGGCGAAGGAGTAAGCTAGGGCGCCAAAATGTTTACCAGCGAGTTTTCAGAACCATAGAGACCAACATCTACCAGAAATTTTGAAAAACCCAGCCAAGGGCCGATTCGCCCTATCCCTCTTTTCGATATTATCATTTTTTGGAACAAGTTTTTTCGATTATTTCGATCATTACACGTCCAACCATCAACCTATCAAGACAAACAGTTTACATAAAATTATCTCTTCACCAGTTTAAGCTCCAAGGTTCTATCAATAACGATTGTTCTAAAAAAATAAGACTTCAATAAGTTGAAAAAGTTTTCAAGAAAAAAATTTTCATACCAGTACATCTCGGCCCCTTCAATCCGGATATCAGTTAAATGTATACACATGAACCCGGTATATATTGCATAACTGCTGATTCAAGGGGGACCATATCTAGACGGGACACACCGTATATAACATTTGATTCTCATCTGTAAGTATATACTATATCATGGCCAATTCGTAATAAACCTGTTTCGATTTTTTCCAGTACATTTTCATTTTCCTACACCCACCTTTCTCCTCCTAGCTGCAGTTGTTGAAGATTGTACCCCTTGTCTTTTACTATAGTTTTGCAAAAAATTCCATCACCTTGAGTATAACATGAACCGCCCGGTATAATTTCATGACGAATTGAAAAACTGAAATTTTCTCCTCAAAGCGCGATTGCTTTTCAATTTTCAAAAAAATTATTTTTCGCACACAGTTTTTATACGATTGACAGGAGGTAATCCAATCGTACCGAGTTATTTCCTTTTTTTCCCCCTTACTCACAAAACACGTTTCAGTAGTTTAGTTTCGAAGTTTATCAAACAACAACAAAAGGAACCAGATATTAGAACTAAACGCGTAAAAAAAAGTGACTAAAATTTGATCCACGCAGTTTTGACAGATTTCATTTCTGTTACAAGTAATTGTATAGGTAGATATGGGTAGTTAGGAAGGTACCACCTACGCATTTTCCTTTTTCCTGTTTTATTTTTTTTTTTTTCCGCTAGTATGTATATATATATATTTATACATCCACATGTAGAGGTACTCGTAAAGAAATTCGTAAAAGACAGGGTAAAAAAAAAATTACGACAACACACGTACGCATTTTGTACATTTAAACCGGTCGATGAATCGCCCCACACTCACGTCAGGTAGGTAAGTAGGTAGGTACAAATATTGCGTAAAAAAACGTACACACACACACACAACTTTTCTCACAAAGTTATGACCGGGCATAAATTTAGACCAGCTACTATTTCGACTTTATTCGCAGCAAATAAGCTTAATAATGGTCGTCAAAAGTTAGCCGCGAAACATCGCATCGCAGGGTGATTTCTTTTCCTGCAATGCTTTTAGGGCCGCAAACCAGCGAGCAGCGCGGCTTTTATTAATCACTTCAAAAACATCGTCCTTCGTCCCAGTGTGCTGCGCGTCCTCTTCATCTACGCAGTTCGTACTCAGTCTTCCGAGTGTCTGAACGAATCTATCATATCACACGAAACGAGCACCGAACAGCACAGCTTATTTCTCATCCGCGATGATTTGTATCTGGTGGTTTTCAAAAGTACGCTACGGATAGTGAGAAAGAGAGAGAGAGAGAGCTCGTAATGAGGTAGAATTTTGCTACCATAAAGGTCAACGTAGCGTGGCAGCAGATAGATACACAGACGAAGTGGAGCCAGAGGTAGCGCACAGCTAGCGCAGCAAATTCGAGGAAAAAAATGATGAGCTTGCTCGTGGCAATATTATGTACGTTGTTGGTTTGTTTGGTACGTACGTATCTATAGGTGATTATCTTACTCGCCACCGTTGCGCTGGCCTGACAGTAAATTTTTCATAAAAAATTTATCGGCGAGCGTTTTTTTTCCTTTCTTTACCGCTCCTGTATCGCGTTTTATGCGTAATTTTCACGCTACTTATGCGAAATTTTCATCGAGTGAAACTCGATAGTCCACAAGCTGTGGTTTCATCCCAATATCCGCCAGGATAAGTATAAGGATAGAAATAGATGACACTGGCGAGACAGAGAGTGGATTAACTCAGAGTAATTCTCAAATCCATGTATTCTTATTGGCAAAGACGAGAAAGAAGAGAAAAGGAGAGAGTGAAAATAAAACAAAAAAACAGCCTGATTATCGCGAAATATAATTATTATGTGAATTGGAAAATTTTTTCTCATCAGTGACAAGTGTAAGGGGATTGTGGAGGGGTTAAACAGTCGACACCACCAAAACGCATATCTAAGACCTACACTAAATCAACATACCGAATTACAATTTCTTAAACCCAATTGAAGTGGGGGTGGAGGATGGTATATGCAAGGAGAAAACTCGAAAAAAAAAAGAAAAACTTTTTTGAGGTTATGAAGGGATGCCAGAAGGCTAAAAAGTGAAAACCTTGGAAAACACATATACAGCCTCTGCTAATTCTAAATACCAAATTTCAACTTCCTGGCTCAATTTGAAGAGGAGATAGGAGAGGAATAACCATTTTTCAAAGTCTGGGGAAAAACCAATACAACTCCCCTTCTAGGCGGAATTTTAGGTGCA
This sequence comes from Ferrisia virgata, assembly GCA_900060175.1. Lineage (NCBI taxonomy): Eukaryota > Metazoa > Arthropoda > Insecta > Hemiptera > Pseudococcidae > Ferrisia > Ferrisia virgata. The sequence continues at coordinate 7,430 of FIZR01007118.1, forward strand.
TTATGCAACTTTGAATTATCTATCAATTGGCTAAAGAAAGAACAATTTTTGAGATTTTTGACGCTCAGTACCCCCACGAATTTTGGCCCACGTTTGTCCCCACTCATATATTTCTAATCCGCTGCCAAACTGAGCCAATTGACCAAATTGAAGCAATCTTGGTTGGTATCAAGAAGAGTAAATCATTTTAGTCTTTGAGGGAAAAAATAAAGTAAAAATAAAAATGAATACGAATAATGCTAGCTTTGATATTTTAAATGTAATTGGTACAACCTGGAAATCTTAAAATCAATTTAGGGTCAAGGACATTTTTAATTTTGCCCAACATTTCAACTTAAAATCATAAAATCAACCCGAGTAAAGGTTAACCAAATTTTTTTGGACATTTCGATTGGAAATCTTAAAATTAATTCAGAGTCAAGCTCGACTGATGGCGGGACAGCTGATGACATTTCAATTCAAAATCATAAAATCAACCGAGGTCAAGATCAACTGCTGACAAGTCAACTTTCTTTAACTTTCCTTAATATTTCAACTTGAAATTATGAAGTCAATCCAAAGTCAAGTTCAACTGTTTATGAGTCAACTTTAAACATTTTTAATTTTTCTCAAAATTTCAACTTGAAATTATGAAATAAACCGGGGTCAAGGTGGTCAAGGTAAACTGTTGATGGGTTAACGGATGATGACATTTCAACTTAAAATCATAAAATCGATTTAAGGTCAAGGGCCATTGTTTTAACGGGTCAACTTCAAATATCTCTAATTTTCTTCGACATTTCAATTTAAAATCATAAAATCAATGCTTCATAAAATAAGTCTACTGCTGTCATTCTGGGCCATAAAAATCTGTCCACTGAAGTCAGTCCAATTATGACGGTCACACTATTGGTAGCCCACTAACAACATCTGTAACTTTCTTCAAAATTTCAACTTGAAATCATAAAATCAACCCTTCATAAAATCAGTCTACTGATGTCATTCCAGGCCTTAAAAATCTGTCCACTGATTTCAGTCCGATGATGAGGTAACTTTGTTGATGGGCCACTTATGTCATCTAATGATGACTGTTAATTGTTGACAATTTTTCCAAAATACACTATAAAACATCTTTTGATGCTTATATCTGACATAGCCAAAAATGCACGTAATGGTCTTCTGGGCCCCAAAACAGATTTAGGTCCTCATCCGCCTCACGTCGATAGACTTTAATAGCCTTTTTTTCACTGACAATATGACAAAGAAGGCTGAACAATGAACACAACAAAATTATATAGGTCAATTTTTATCAAAGGTTTCTTCAAAAATTCCATTTCAACAAATTTTATAAGAATTTTAGGAATCCTGCCAGGAGAAGGAGAGGTTATACGAGGAACAAACTAAAAATATCAGAAAACCCACCTAAAAAACCACATTATGTGGTTGCCTCAGAAAAGTCCCTCCCAAAAAGGCACATTTATGACTTCTATCGAGTCTATATACCATATTTCAACTTCTTAGCTTAATTTAGAGGAGAAATAGGGGAAGAATAGTCCTTTTCAAGGTCAAAAAAAAGGAAAAACTTCAACATCTCCCCTTCTAATTGATCTATGAGGCTGATTTCCGAATATGTTATACAACTTTGGATTGCCTATCGATTGGTTTGAAAAGAAACAGTTTCCACGATTTTACTCCTTCAGAATCTCCTTTCTCAAATTAATTTCTGGCAAGGGGTGTGAGAAACAGGTTTACTTTTTCTCCAGAGTAACCGTCATTTACAGAAAACATAACCGGAGTAAACCGGCTTTTTAATGAAAATAATCGGAGTAAACCGGTTTTTTATGAAAATAACCGGAGCTTTTTAAGCAAAACGGTCCGGAAAAAAATCACTTACAATGTTATTTTAAAACTATAGAAACTTGAAACAGAAGAAAAAAACGTTTTCAAAAATCGCCATTATTTCACTTCAAAAATACAATACTATGGAAAAAATCACTCAAAATGTAATTTCAAAACACTGGAAATATAAACAAGAAAAAAAAAATTCACAAATATCTGTTCTTCACCTGGGATGTTGTCACATAACAATAACGTGAACATCTCAGGAGCACTTAATCATCCTGCTCACTTTACAATAGTATTCCATCACTTGAAAAGATGGAGGCTGATTGATAGGAAGATGCCAGTTTGCCAGTGCAAAACTTTTAGAAAATATTAATTTGGATTAAAAACCAGTCTATTTTTACGACTTCTTCATGACTTTTAAGATCCAGTACACGGGCTGTGTAAATTTTGGAATTTTAAATCAAAAGGGAGTGAGTAAGGGCTAAGTTGGAAACACGAAATTTTTACCACGTTCATTTGACATGATTTCACAACTTCCTGCCAACGCTTCAATACACGTTATACCATGCCTACCCACCCACCCCCCACCACATACAGATAGATAAATATTGAAGATGCAAAGATATATACATTCAATTCAACAACCTCCATTTAAAATTTTTTCGTGGCTCGATTTTTTCCCCGCAATTTACAACCCGCTGCAATGATCCGAAAAAAAATTTTCCACAGTAATTGTAAAGCTTTGAAAACCAATTCTGCAAAACATGAAATAAGAATAGACTTTTAGGGCCGATTTTTCCCCTTCTTTTTCTTACCTTTCATTTTAACGTTAAAATTTCTCTCATCAAAGGAACAATATCAACTTTATTATACACATTATTCGTGCGATAGAGCGTAATAAAGAAAAAATTACCCAAATTTTCTTCATCTCCAAGGGGGAAAAAAATATTCTAGAAAATTTATCAAAAGAATAGTACATAATTAATCATAAAATTTCGCTTCTTTTCTCCATAATAATTTCGCCTTTGCTCAGTTTTCATTTCGAACATGGTGCACATAATGAACCTAGGCCATATTTATAAATTTAAACCTACAGCTTTGTTTCTTTTTTTTTATTATTCGAACGCAATTCTAAATTTTAAATACGCCGGTAAATTTACGAAAGCGTCAAATTTCTGCTTTCCCCCCCCCCCCCATCACTATAAGTACACCGCCATTTTGGTACATTCGCCGAGATAAAAAGTACCACCAGTTTGAAACTGCGACAGAAAACTTAGTAAACCCTTATTTCGAGTTGGAAAATTCAAATTTCCACACAATTTCAACAGCTTGTACCTAGCTAGAGCAGCCTACCCTTCGCTTCATAACCATAATTTTAAAACCGTCTCACGACTACATGCGTAATACTTTACTACATACTCGTACACGTACTTTTGACCTTCCTAGCTATTTTAGAAACCTTGCCCAAAACTGTAAATTTATCTTATATATATCAAGTACATCAACGCACGTAGTAACTATAGCTACGGTACGTACCGAAAATACGTATACGTTAAAAATTGCCGCAGCAAGTTCGTTGACGTTTTTTTTTTTTTTTTTGCAAATTTTTGACCAATTAACTAACCGGTTTTTCGGACTCGGCCAATTATACGCGTATATATATTCGTACAATGACAGCGACAATGTCTGCCAATTCATTTCACGTACACCTAACGTACATGAATGATGTAAAAATACTTCGAAATCTTACGTCAAATTCCCACATCCCGCCTCCCTGCAACCCGTCAAAAAATTGCCTCTTTTTCGAACAAACAAAAAACGTATACCTACGTAGACCTATATTACAATCACATATTTAATGAGACGACACGACTGCGATGATTCAGTTTAAAATTCCACCTACGTAAAAAGAAAAAAAAAACGAAATTATAACAAGCGAAAGCGAAAAATAGAACAGGGAAAGAAAAGTCAATAAATACTGCTATACGATTTGGTATTTTGAATAACGTAAAAGCACATGCTACCTATCGTACTATATATCTGGCATATTCTACGGTGTAAATGTAAATAACCTACCTAGCTATAGTACCCTGAGGTGGAGAGGAAGATGGGGGGGGGGGTAGAAGAACTGGGAATAGATTGTACGAGACGCGAGTAACGCGATGATATGTAGATAGAAAATGATAGATAAACATCAAAGTATCGAAAAAAAATAAATAAATAAAACAAAAAGTCGTTCGCTTGCCTGTCAAAATACCAGTACGTACGTACGCTACCAACGTATAGGTAATACCTACCCGTTCCGGCCTTCCATGGTATTACAAGGTCTGGGATATGGGTAGTGGTACTAAGCAGGTAAGTTGTGGGGTAAAGGTACTGCTAGGCTGTTCGAATTTTGTTTCTCCGGCTCCTCTCGCTTCGTCTTTTTATTTTTCCTCGAAACATTTTCAACAGCAAGTATATGTCACGTGCATTTTGGAAAATGTCAAAAAATAACGTTTCTTCGTTCGCGAGAGAAATAAAAATACCGAAAAAAAATTACTACCCGAGTAAGATACGTATGTTGGTACATCTCGCGTCTTTCTTACACACACACACCTCTACCTACGCATCGTATGTACACTACCTACATATACGTATAGTAGTTGCTTCTGACTAGGAAGAGCTACTGACATAATATTCGACTTTCGAATATGTTTAAGTACACACGATGAAAAATAACTTTTGCCAAAATTCCATCAAATCGACGACAGACGACAGTTCGGTTTTTAATTAGATCGCAAGCGACGTACGGCACACCGCACGTACAGCAGTTCTTTTTTTTTTTTGGCTCGCTTCAAACAGCCAGCGCAGCGTTTATTATCGAAAAAAAAAAAAAAATCCAAGCACAAAACGTGTATATAGTAATTTGGTTAGTATGGTATATTTATGCATCTTTTTTAGCCTGATTTCCCGACGAAAAAAATAGTCCGGCTGTTACGTTCCGTCCATTTGCAGAACTTTTATGGTGCTAAAAGTCAATTCTGCCTGATACATTTTTCGCTTTTCACGAAAATAAAAATCTCTCGCTCGACTGTATACAAAACCAAAATCATTCAAACTTGGATAATAGGCTCGATTAGATGAGCTATTTTGCTTATTAAAGCTCCTTTCCTAATAATGGTCAAAAACGACCCCCGACCCAAAATCGATCAAAGTTGAGCCAAAATATTGCTTATGGCCTAAAAATATCCCAAAAACTTTGCTGACTCCCCTATACCCACCCCTTTCGGAATTATCGCCCCCTCCCCCATGTCGAAATTTCAACACGCGATATCTCTGGTAGGTGATTTCTCAGATTATACATCTTACTGATTACTACGAATAAGAATTTTTTGAAAATTTTCAGCTCACATTTTCCCAATGTTTTTTTTGTTGAAATTTTCAAAAAAAAAATTTAAAAATTTTGGCGGGACTCATGCCTGGAAATTTTTTTACCTTTGTTAGGTGGTCATCTATCACATATATTGTTTTGGGATTCAGAACTTGAGTGTAACAGGCTAAACAAAATTTTCTAGGGAGTGAGGTTCCAAAAATTCCAAATTTTATATTTTAAGAAACACCCCCTATCATATGTTCGTATGTACCATTTTTATGAACTGTTCTCCAGCACTAGAAAAGTTCAAAATTTCCGGAAGGCTACGAAACGTCTCGAAACCGCTTTCAATCGATTTTGGAATGTCGAAAGTATGGCATGTACCAAACTGAAACTTTTTTCGTTGATCAGATCAAATTTTCATAATTTACACGACGATGAGATAATTTTGAAATTCGAAAAATTCGCCAAAATTCGAGAAATGCACTTCTGGACTTGAAATTTTGAAAATGGAGTTCTTTTAGTATGTACTTTTACTTTATTCATGTATCGACTCGAAATTTTACTCTGAGTTGGGATACCTTCCTTATTGATTATGAAAAACTAGGTGGGTATTTGACAGGCACATCGCATCTTTCGGAGATTTTTCAGTTCAACTGGTTGCCTTTTAAAATTAAAGAAACGTCCGGCGTATTGCTTTTGATATTTTTAAACCAACTAAAGCTCCCTACCACCTCTCTCCTTTCTTCAGTAAATCTAATTTTTGAGTAATTTTTTATACATTTCGAACTTCTTTGAGTACTGTTGGCCTGCTACTGCCTGAATTGAAATTTTTGGAGATTTCACGAACGGATGGGAGGGAAAACTGGTAGAATAAAATACACGTGGGGATTTCGACATGCGATATACCGAAATACTGGTCTTCGAGGTTGGAAAATTGATATCCAAAGTGGAAAATAGTATCAGATTCGGATTCTGTAACCTCGAAAACCTCTATTTCGATATATCACATGTCAAACTCGTCACGTGTATTTTATCCCCCTCCCAATTGCCGCTCCCCCTGTTTGCAAAATCTCGCAAAATTTCGATTCAAGCTGTAGCATTCAGTCAACAATATACTTTCAAACTGTTCAAAAGTAGCTTTTGATCCAGTTTTAATGGGTTTTTGATATGGATATGTCTTGAAGTTGGTGGCCATTTTGTGAAGGTGTAACGTTGATCTTTTTGATCAAAAACTCACGATGAGAGATGATTATGAATGATTTTTGCTCTTTTTGTTGAAATTTTATTTAAAAGAAAAAATATTTTAAAAAATAGAAAAATGAACAAAATAGATGACTTTTTTACTTCGTGTTAAAATGTTATTTAAAAAATTTGAAAAATTAGAATAATTATAAAATTTAAAAAAATTAAAAAGTTGATGACTTTTGCACTCGTTGTTGAAATGTTGACACGAATATGTAATTTTAAAAATTGAAAAATTAAAAAAATTAAAATAAAAAAAAAAACAAAAAAATTAAAAAATAAAAACAAAAACATTTTTAAATAACAAAAATAAAAACAAAAAAATTTTTAAATAAAAATAAAATAATAAAAAAAATTAAAATTTGAAAAAAATTTAAAAATAACACAAATAAAATAATAAAAAAATAAAAATTTGAAAAAAAATTGAAAAATAACAAAAATAAAATAATAAAAAAAATAAAAAAATTAGAATAGTAAAAAAACATAATGACTTTTGTACTTTATGTTAAAATGTTACTATGAATGTTTCATTAAAAAAATAGAAAAAATTTAAAAATTAATTTTTTTTTAATATCTTTATTTTATTTTAATTTTAGATTTGAAGTTTTTGATCAAAAACTCGAAAAAAAAAAATGATAATGAACGAATTTTGCATTTTATTTCAAAATATTGACACGGATATAGAATTTTTCCTTGAAAGGCAAAAGTGCCTGAATTTGTACTCAACAAATCAAAGAAATGGGAATTTTTGATTTTCTGCCTTTTTCTGAACCCCGTCTGGTAGCTGCTTGGCAGCATTTTAGGTCCCGCAAACCGGTATATCCGGACTCGGCGGGGAAAATGCTATCAAATGTCACCGGTTTTAGCTACCTTTTCGGCTGAAAGTTCGTGAAAGTTTTGAACTTTTGCGGTTTCATTGTGTTTGAAAACAGCTGCTACGAATCGAAAAACTGTTGTTTTTGGGAATAGGTACCATCGAGTAGGATACACATACCCCAAGTTTTGAGCTCGTATCCGATATGTAAACCTCACAGAATATGTTTTATGACTAGGCTTTTGGATTATTGTCGATTATTGTTGTCTGCGTGGAGTAATTTTTTTTTTGTTTGATACATAGTTGAATCGACGATCGTTTTTTTAATAGTATGCTATTAGATTTTTTTTTCTCAATTTCACACTACTCCCAGTCAATTGCCCATAACAGGAAAATCAGGCAAGTAAGGGCGATTTTTTTTTTTTTCTTTCTTTCTTAACGAGGAGTTTTAGTCCAGTTTTGGTAACAAAGGATAGTAGATTTTGAATTTTTTGACGATCATCAGCCAGGACTTCTACAGGATCGTTTGATGTGAGAAATAGGTTTCTTTCTCGA
>FIZR01007120.1:0-23554 GCA_900060175.1 Ferrisia virgata
TGCTTTGCCGGGAGTTTTGATTAATAACATTGTTATACTAAACAAGATAAAAAAATGTGGACTGGTGAAAAAAAAAAAAAAAAAAAAAAAAAACCTGAAACTAGTACTTTTTTCTACCAAAACCATCACAATACCATAATACATAATAATTAACCGTACAGATCTTCAATTATACGCAGACAGTTAGCTACCGACATTGCTGCTAATTTGTTCATTCTCCAGTCACAATTTACCAGAGTAAAGGTTAAAAATGTCAATTTTTTTTTCTAATTAGAAAAAAGGATATTAGATTAAGTATCTCGTAGCGTTAAAATGTAGGACGTGACACGTTGCTCGCAATAAGACGTATAGCAAGTTGGTAAATTTGGATGTGTCGTTGGTTGGCTGGCTGGTTGTAATTTAGAAGCGAAGTGCGTCGTTTGTTCGTGTTTTCGTGTTCAATTAGAAAACCGTCCAAGTACAATGAAAGATTTGCGGAAAAATTTTAATCACCTTGTTACTACTTTCTCACGTTCAACTACAAAAACCTCAAGCATTATACGTATACGAAAGCAGTACTTGTATGTATCATATTAAATGTTAACCAGAGGCATTAATTTGACGAGTTCTAGTTGCAAAAAAAAAAAATTATTCATTTTGAGACTGTACAGCAGTAGAACGTTTCAATTTTAGCTTAGTTATTTTATCGAATGTTGGAAAAGGACGATGAAAAAAATTTGACGAAATGACGTCAAGTGAATGTGGTAAAAATATGTAATTTATGATTTGGCTTTTTGACTTCCTCCACCTCCTTCCCTCGTCGGTTTAAAATTGCACACACAAAGATCGAAACATTTTTTGGTATTATTAGGTGAAAAAATGTTCGCAATTTTTTTTCGACTTTACAGGGGATAGGTACAAATCGTGCATAAAAATAGGGAATTTCATAATACACGATTTTTTTTAGTATTTTTAAGCATGAATTTTTGTACCCTTTGAAAAACAGAAAAAAAAAATGCGAAAGGTTTTTCGTCACATATTCTTCGTTCTCTTAACAATGAAAACCAGGCTATTGTGGACTATTGGCCTACGACGTATGAGAGAGAGTGAGAAAGGGCAGAGGGAAGGGGGACAATCAACGAAAGCGGTTTTGGAGCCCTAGAAGACCATTGAAACCATTTTTGGCAATGTTAGACATTTATTCCTTTATATTTTTTCAGCTTAATACTGATCAAAATCGGTTAAATTTGAGCACCCAAGCTTAAATTGGTGGCAGATATGATATTTTTGAGTGGTCATGACCCTGGGTCACATTCAACTTATACGTTAATTTGAGAAAGGAGACCGGGGAGGGGGGGGGGTGTGCTTGACGGCTAAAATGGCAAAAATCGTTAATTTTAAAACCAACCGATAAAGAATCAAAGGTTGCTTTAAAACAGCCTCATAGGTTCATTGGAAGGAAAAAACCAGGGTTTTGACCCCATTTGACCTTGAAAAAAGTCTGCTCCACCCATATCTCCCGTACAAATTGAGTTAGGATGTTGAAATATGACATGTACAATTATACATACCTAGCTGGGTAATATGCAAGTAGGTAGGTATTAGGGAGATACCTATCTACCTAACTAACTATATTGTTAGTCATTCATTCTACGATTACGTACGATTTGTATGTGCAGCGTATTAAAAACTTAGCACTGTATAAGTAAGTATAAGCTAATGTAATAGCGTAGTAAATAGATAGTATTACCCGAGAGACTATTCATATGCCTGGAACCGGCTCAGCCGTGTTACCTTATCAAAGTTTCTTCTTATTATAATTCAAAGGAATTCATTTCATATACATTTTGGCGCGTGTAAAAGGACACAAGTGGAATGTAAATGACAAACCTTTCGCGCACCACGGTAATGGTGCAAACTGTACCAAATCATTTCCTCGCTATTGTTTTCATTATAGTTTATGTACGTCTACTTCCACACATATACATACATACATACATACATACATTCGTAGAATACGGATTATGTTGCTGTACTTTTCAGCAAATTAATTTCCCCAGTGAACTGTGTATCTATCATGTTTTTACTCGTGTTATGCGTTTATATATTCACCTTCGTACAGCGTAGAATATACCTAGACCTACCTCCTGATAATGCTTTGTATGCGTAATATGTACCATGCATAGACGTAGTACCTTATACCTATCCCATCCGCCTATCACTAGCAAACCCCGTGTGGAGGTGTACTGTGTCTGTATCTCTATTGTACATCATTATTATCAAATCGTGTAAAATATCGAACCCGAATAATATCACGTCGAAATATAATAATTGAGCCGTGTTATCTACTAACCTACCAATAATTCGAATTTACTGTAACTGAAATGAAAACGAAATTTTGGCTGGGAATTTCATTTGTATATCTTTAATAAATATTACCAACGTAATTACTATTTATTAATTGCGGTTTTTCAAGTACGCAAATGCTTACCACAAGTGCACAATACGGCGTTTCAATTTAGCTTTTTTCAAGTTGTGGTTTGAGGCGGTGGGGGGTATAGTGAAAATAAGTTGTGAAGTGAAGTCAAATGAACGTGCTAGAACAGGATATCTAATGAGTAGTGAAAATAGTGAAAAAAGTGGTTTTGAAAACAGCTGGCGAAAGTAGTGAAATAGTAGAGCAAAAAAAGTACTACAAAAATGAAAAATTTAAAAACATGAATTTCTTTTTTACAAGTCTATTCATTAGCTTCATAATACAGATTTTCGTTCATTTAAAGTTATTGCTGTGATGAATTTGATATCGATGATTATTTTATGAGTTGGGAAGGGAAAGGGGGAAGGGGTCAAATTAAAGTTTCTGAAAATTTGTTGAAAAAGGTAATGAAAAAGTTGTGATTTATAGAAAAAAAATCCGTTTGATATGCTGTAAAAATTTAGGATTTCTAACTTGACCCTTGACCCTTGACTCCATCCAAACTGGTTTACAATACCAAAATTTACATTCAGTGTGTTCCGTCTCGATAGTACCGTACCTCCTACATACCACCAGTAGAGCAACACAAACTGGACTCATGTAGAATGAGTAGCCTGAACAAAACATTGCAGGGACTGCGCTATAGCCATTTGAATTTTTTATTTTTAGAAAATTGAAAATAATTTTCAAAAATTTCCAATTTAAATACAAGAAACGTTAGAGATACCTAGTTTACGCCAAAATGTGACAAATACAATGTAGTAATTCCGATAAAAAAAATTAGGGACTTCGGTAATGTGATTCGTGAAACATGACGAATTACAAAAATGTAAAAAAATGCTTGAAAAATTTGAAAATTATTCTTCATAACTTTTTAGACAGCTCTTTCAGGTACCCAATTAGAAGATTGTTCTTCAAGTGACAGGGTACCCCCACTACTTAACATGATTAAATTTCCCCCCAACGTATTTAAATATTCTGAAAAAATTGTTTTGAAGAAATTTTTTCTCTTTTTTCAAACAAAACTTTCGATTAAAAATGAATTTCGGCAAAAAAACGTTTATTTATTAAAATGTTCATTTGATTTTCATACATTTTCTCTACATGAATTGAATATTTCAATAAAAAGTGCTTTTTGATGAAATCTCTACTTCCATACAAAAATTTTTCTGAAAAAAGGAAAAAATTTTAACAAAATAATTTTTTTCAGAATATCTCAACACGGTGGAGAAAATTTAATTACTTCAATTAAGTGGAGGGGGGAGGTGCCCTGTCATTTCAAGAAAAATTTTCTAATTGAGTACCTAAAAGAGTTTCTCACAAAGTTATGAATAAAAATTTTCAAAATTGTCAAATTTTTTTTAAATTTAATTCGTCATACTTCACGAACCACATCACCTACATTCCTGTTTTTTTTAACATGAAATACTTGGAATAAACTACAGATCTCTACCGTTTTTAGTTTGTAAATTGAAATTTATTAAAAATTGCTCAAAATTTGTCGAAAATAAAAAACTCAAAAAGGTTATAGCACAACCCTTGCAATGTTTTGGATAGGCAACCCATACTACATGAGTCCATCTCGTGTTGTTCTACTTGTGAAATGAAGGAGGTACTAACCAGACGGAACACCCCATAAATCCAATTTTTCTTCAATTTTATAAAAGAAAAAAAAATCCTCTGCAATCCCTTTTCTTCTTCAGTGGTAGGAGTATAGGTAGATATAAAAGTAAATAGTGGAAACCTCTAAAAGCCGCATTCAGGATCCTTATTAAATCCACCAACCAAATCTCAACTTTCTAGCACAACTTAAAGGAGAGATATGTGTAATACAAACTCAAAAAATGAGAAGAATCGCCCAAGAAACGTGGTTTTGGGACTGTGAGGAAAAGCAATGGTGACGAAAAGTCGAAACTTTCAAAAGGCACTTCTAGGATCTATATCAAATGTACAGGTACTTCAGGTTAACAGTAAAATATTTCAGTCAATGACTAAGTAACACATACCAAGTCGATACATGTATGTTTGCCTAGTCTCTAAATCGAAGGGACACAGCTATTCTTATTCAAAAATTTGTTTCCTCCAATTTCAAGTTGAAACGTGTATCAAAAGCTGTAACTTTCGTGCACGTTTTTCTCATTATTTCATCAATTACTCGCCTCCGTGTTCTGTCATTACAAAAACTAACTGTACTATGGTAATCTAGATAAAATTCTGCTTTCCCTCGAATAAATTCCAAATCTCTACCTATTTTAATTTTAGAATTGCATGCGCTTGAAAAACTGATGCGAAATGGGGGGGGGGGTTCAATTGGAATCTGAGTAGCTCAGCCCCTGAGACTCAGAGGTTAGGCAAACATACATACATTGACTTGGTATGCGTTGCCTAGTCACCGGCTGAAATTCCTTACTTCTACCTAGCAACATCCTGTATGTACCACCTACTTAGGCATACGTAACAGTTTACTCGAAGAACTCTATCCTGCTTTTTATTTCACCTACAATTCTTTCAATTCTCAAATAAAAAGATAAAAAAAATCATTCATCTAAATAGTCACCATTCGACGATACGTCACAACCTGTTGAAATATTCACCAAACAACATCCATAGGAGAGATTACCAACAATCAAGCAGAATAGTTTTTAGATTTAAAGTAAGCAACGTACCAGGGAAAATACGGTATTTACGTACGTAATTGTTCTTCGTAATTTAAATCAACTTCAGTATACTACGTACAATTAAATTCGAATAGCTGAAAATTCCACCATTTTAAACATCGTCGCTTCGACGTGTTATGTGATCGACAATTAAACGAATAACGGACGAAACGTTTTGTTTGCTTAGGACCCAAAGGTAGAACTCTGTTCTTGCATATTTATAAACGTAATGTCACACTGTGTTTCTCTATACTTTTCGGGAAACCAAATTAGCAGCAAGTTATCCGCGTTAGAACGAGATAAAAGAAACATGTACTTTCAATAGCAAAAAAAAAATCACTCCTATTTCGACGTATCTATACAATTTGGGTACATCTTTGTTGGGACAAATCTAATTTGTACGTGATATCGAAATACCTACAGCAGCATACGAAACATGTAAACGAAAATACGTACGAGAGGGCTGTGTCAATATTACAAGAGCCATGTACGCCACCCTACGTCCCTTCGCATCCTTCTTAAAACCATAATCTCTTGGCTATTGCGCAAAAATAATGAAACTCCAAGAAGCGTTCGATGTCGATGGGTAACCTATACCTGGCGCTATTGTATTTATATGCGAATAAAAGTATTCCAGGGTAGAAAAACTACGATCGAATCCAATGGTATTATTAATATTCGAATCGTGGAATAATACACATTAGGAAAACATCGTATGGTTAATGCAAAAATTTATCTCAAACGTGAACCGAAAATCCGAAACATTCACGTGGACAATTTCAACGTAAACGTGTGTAACTATTATTCATACGATTAAGTAGGTACCAACCCAACTAATATCTACTACCTAGCTACATAATTTGAAAATTTTCAATATTTGAAAGAAAAAACGCATCGCATCCTCGCAGCTGAATTTCGAGGAGGAGGAGGGGGGAGTTTGACTTTAAGATTCTGGAAATTACGAACAAAATGCTGAAAAAAAGTTGCAGATCATTAAAAAACAAACATTTTTACTTCTTTGACTGTTTTCTCAGAAGGTCTTGGGAGGAGGGGGGAGGGGGAAGCTGTGACGTTCAGAAAAAAAATATATTAGAAAATTTCCAATTGGCACAAATAAATCTCAAAAATTTTCTTTGTTCTTTTTAGTAGCGTTTTTCTTGCATAGTACTTCCCACTATTACGTAAAATAAGAAAAATGATGGCCTGTTCCCTTTTTTCACAGTGCGAAGAGATAGGAAAGTGTAGGACTGCCCTTCAAAACATTGCAAATTTTTCAAGGGATAAGTCCGTTATGATGAAAAATCTGAAAAATTGGTTCAGACAAACGTTGTAGAGCATTAAAATACAAATATTTTCACTTTTTTACTTTTTTATTAGGTGGTCATAGGACGGAGCTATGACGAAAAACAAAGTAAGCACTTGAAAATTCTTGTTGAAATTAATATTTTTTACGCCTACGCGAATCAGGTACAAATTCCATCGAGCCCAATAAAAGGGGTTTTGTGGTGACGGAACTCAATTTTCACAACCATATGAGCGTTGAACTTGAATCGAGCTTTTGAAGCAGAGGTTCAAAATCCAAAATTTATCAAATTTCGGTTGGATATTGGTATCAATTTTTCAAGATCAAAAATTGTTTTAGACCTCAATATTTTCAAGATCTCCAACGCATCAATCTAGAACAACGGGTTTAGATCAAATAAATCGAAACCAATGTCTGAAATTTAAGAAATTTCTGACATAGGTGTCGATCTGTTGGCAATCTTAAAACTATTAAGGTCTGAGACAATTGTGGAGCTTGAAAACTTAACTTCTATGTGCAAAATTTGGTAAATTTTGGATTTTGAACCTCCCCTTTCGAAAGCCAATTTACGTTCAATGCTCATATGGTTGTCGAAATCAAATTCTGTGATTTTTTCTGAACGCCCTAACTCCCCCCTCCCCCCAATCTCCCACGGAAAAATGTCAAACAAGAAAAATTGCTTATTTTTTGATGGACTACTACTTTTTTTTTGGTAAGTGTGTTATTTGGGAAGAATTGCCAAACTTTAAACCTGCTATTCGTGAATTTTGCTCGGGTTAGGGTTTTTTTCGAGCTAAAATAACTGTACCATTAGGTAAAATCGTTGAAAATTTGTCAAAATTCGAAAAATCAATTTCGAAAGCTGAAAATTTGAATCCAAGGGCTTTTGACACATATTTTTCAACTACTTAAGTCCTTCCCTTGTAAGTCTTCGAATTTTACATAGTATTCGCCCTATAATTTACTTGTTAATAGGACGTGAAACTTATTTAAAACGCATGCAACCCTCATTAGATCAAAAATATCCACCAATGTTGTTTACAAATTAAATAAATTACGTTTAATTCGCTGGAAAATTCCACTTATTTCAGCTGATCGCTGAATCGACATCAAATTGAAAAACTACGAGAGTTATTTTATATTTAATATAAATAAAAATAAACGAAAGAAGGAAAAAAAAACATCCCTCGTCGTCGAGGATATTCATTTTAGGAAAATTAAATTTTTTTTCCTCCATTAAAAAAATAAATAATTACCTCGAAAAACTTTCGTCCTACACAAAGAAATTGTTTTTAGCGGCGAAAAGAAAAAATCGGTACCCTTAGAAAAAACACAAATTTCAATATTTAAGAAGAACGAACATAGAAAAATATGAAGCGAGTGGGCAAGAAAGAAGCAATCGGCGAAAAAATACAGGAAAAACGAAAACTCTACCTACAAACGTCAAGGCGTACACAATAAATTAGCTGTCCGACAGAATAGCAGCAATGGCACTCGATGCTATCGCTATGAACCTGTACAACCTTTGAAGAATCATGAATAATCAAACGTCGCGCCGTCTCTTCGATGTTTTATTATAAATAGCGATGCAAAAAAAAAAAAAAAAACACGAAAGAATGGAAAATATGTATTCCAAATATTTCATTTTGATTTTGTACCACAGCCGAAAAATCTTTAGTTCACCTCTTGCGAGGTTCTTTTTCTCTTTCTTCTTCTTGTTTCTCTTTTTCTTTTTCTTTTTTTCTTATATACATATTCGTTTAAAAAGCGTATAACGTATTTGAAAAGTTTTTTTTCGGATATTTTTTTTTTTCTCCCGGTGTAGTCTTGAAAATGGTATAAGAGCCACGACTCAGTGCGAGAGAAGAAGAAAAAAAAATGAAATTTATAAAGGGCATTACGTTAAGGAAAAAAGGGCACGTTTCAAAATATACTTCTTCTCTTTTTCTCCTTTTTTTAAAAAAGGAAACTGCGAACTGGAATCGAGATAACATTCTATTTATTCGAATCCTATTAAATTTTATTTATGACTTTCTCCTTTTAAATTCTACAACACAGCCAGCGGTTACCAAATTTCAATTCGTAGTCGATAGCATTACTGCGAAATATATTTTCAAATCTACTTAGTGCCATTCACTTCGATATGTGGTTAAATTATTCTCTTTGAGATGGCTTTTCTAATGAAAACTCAACCGAAATGGTTTATTACGCGTTTTTTCTCCTCTTGTCTACGAATCTAAATTTCTGAATGAAATATCTCGAGTGATTGATGAATTTTAAAATGGAAATCAACTTTAGTTTTCGTATTTTATTTTCTCTACGCAGTTTGACCTTCGTCGAAAAAAAAAATTTCTCAAGTTTTTTTTTTTTGTAGCGAATAGAATTTTGAAAGACCTCTCTTAAAGCGACGGACGAATACATGAATTTTTTAAAAAGCCTGAAAATTTTCTTCTATCACAGAAATCTCGATAAATATTACCGCTGCCGGTGGTTTCGAATCATTAACCAAATGTTTAAGTAAATATTGTAAAGCCGCAGACATCCCTGAATTAAAACCGAGCTCAACACAGACGCATCTCAAAACATTAATTTTCATTCGATTATACGCGAAACCAAGTTTTACCAACAGCACGAATGAAAATATACTGAGCATAAAAATCAACTCGACTAATTGAAAAACGTCGCACAATTGTCGAGTTTCAACATCGACGAAAATTTCAATACGTGGGTATTCCGCAACACTAATTCGATCACAAAACGAATACATAATTTTCACCAGCAAACACGTGCCGCACGAATATCAAAGAAAATCCCTTCGCGTTAATCAAAATATAAAACCTCTTCTTCCTCCAAGCTACAGCACATTTGCCAACAAATAAACGACAATACGCAAAAATTGCTGAAAACATTTGAATTAATACCGAGCGTGGGTTTGGTTTACGAGTTTGTGAAAAACACATCCCATCGTCATCGGTATCGCCGTGTTTCAAAAAGATCGACTTTAAAAATCACTTACAAACGGTCGAATCACACATCCACTTTCAGACTAGTTCAAACATTTGTCTTTCATAACTTATGTAAGGTTAATCTGGCTTTTCGATGTTGACATCGACATCACGCTTTTAAATACATAAGCAGCAAAAAAAAGCACACCGGCACCGAACGTAGGACGAAAAAAAAAGCATCGCAATGCGTTGCTTTTTCTGCCTGATTTTCGACCAAGTCAAAAAAGGAGTGCTCTGCGGTAGTTTTTCTCGGAACAGTGATTCAGATATTCCGGTAGACGTTGAAGTGAACAGTAAAAACCACCAAAAGGCACATCCAAGATCCCAAATAAATTCACATACCAAATTTCAACTCCCCAGTTCAATTTAGAAGCGTGATACGTGAAAAACGTACTTGAAAAACAAAAAAAATCACCTTAACAACCCTTTTTTTTGAAGCTGTAAGGAGATGAAATGGGGCCCAAACTACCAAAGGGCGCATTTATGGCTTCTTTCAAATTCACATACCAAATTGTAACCCTCCAGCTCAGTTTGGAGGAAAGGAAAAACAACCATATCTTTCCTCCTAATTGACCTAAGAGGCTGGTTTTTGAAAATTTAATAGAACTTTTGATTCTTTATCGATTTGGTTGAAAACAAACAACCAAAATTTGAATCTGACTCAATTTTGACCCCGAGCACGTCCCACTTCAAAAATATCAAATCGGCCGTGAATCCAAGTTTAGAAACCCAAAGAATATTACCGGATAAGACTTTGATCTTAGGTTTTTCCAAAATTTTTACAAAATATCATTACCAGGTATCCCTGAAAAAAAATGTTTGGGCCAAAAAAATTTCCTCCATCTCATCCTCTTTACTCAGAATATCGAAAAAAGATATGTATTCACGCGTATACCAGAAAAAAATCGTAATTTCAATGTAAATGTTCAGAAGAATAATGGGACTATCGACAAGCATTTCACCAAAATTTTCCGCTCGAGATGGGGGAGGGGAGAGAGGAGGGAAGAAATTGACGAGTGAAAATTTCGAATTGCTGCAACTGCGAACCCTAAGTGAATACAGAAAATTTTTCTTCGCACAAGGTATGTCCTTAGACGAGTATAATTAGAAATCTTCTCTAATTTTTTTGAAAATTTGGATCATTTTCAAAAACTCAAAAAATCTTCAAAAATGCGTTTTATTCAAAAAAAATGACAAATGCGCCAAAAATTAATGGAAGCGAAGTTGTTTTGCGTGAAATTTTATATCAAATTACATCATTAAAATTTCGGTTAAGGAATATATGTAATTAAAGAATTGCGATCATTGATGTGGCGGGAGGGAGGGGGGGGGGGGGGAAAGGGGGTAAAGGGGGGGGGGGGGGGGGGGGGGTAAACGGGTTAAAATTTGAACGAGATGTTGGAGCGAAAAATAAACGCCGGATCCGTATTCAACGTGTCTGAATTAGTCGGAAAGCGCTCCTTTCTCAATTTTCGGACCCATTTTCAACATGAGAACAGCAACAAACTTCATATTAATACCAAACAACACTTTATAATGAGCAAGTTTCGAAATTTTGTATATTTTTTTATATGTGTCGATATAAAATTGCAGGTAAGTCCCACCGAACTTTCGTGGCCCTCAGGGACACGCCCACCTCCGAATTTGGAGCAATATTTTGGTTGGTGATATTGGTGTCGTTTTCACACAAGGTGTCCAAAAAAATTTATTGAACAAAATGCTCGACTTTGCATGGCCTCTTAGCACGACATTTTCCAAATATTCAGCCCCCCCTCCAAAAAAAATTTTTTTACCAAAAACTTCGAACAAAGGTAATTTAGAAAAAAAAACTAAATATAATTTTATGGGATTTTTTTTCACATGACTTTTGAGTCAATATTAGTTAAAATGTCTACCTGTATTATTTTGCATGACCGTTACACACCAGCCAGTCACATAAATCGAATCCTCTCAATACGATAATGAAATCACATTCATCATTTGACCTCAATTAATATCTTGATTTAGTAGAGAGCTACCAACCAATTTTCACCGCAGTAAAAATACCCAAAATAAGACGTTCCTCAATTTTTTTCCAAACAAAAAAGGTTTTTTTGACGTTTTGAGTGAGGGAGTGTAGCGGGGAAAATTTTTCAGGCTTAAAATTTTTTTTAGAGATACCCAATGATGGTTTGTGAAAATTCTGGAAAATCTCAGATCAAGGGAATTTCATTTATTCATATCCGGGAATACTCGTTTAACCCTTTCACTCAATTTGTAGGAGAAATATAGATAGAACAGCCTTTCTTACAGGTCAGAGAGAACGAAAACCACCATCTCCCCTTGTAATTGACCAAGAAGGATAATATTGGAAAACGTGATACAATTTCCAATCTAAACCTACTGCCCATATTTGACTGATTTTGGCCGGCATCGAGCTGAGCAAATTATTTTTAGTTCGATGATGATGATGATGATGATGTTGGTGGTGAGGGTGAGAGGGAAGAGGATAAAATAACCGAAATAAATATCCGATATGTCCAAAAATATTTATATAGTCTTCTAGAACTTAAAAACGGATTTCGTTGATACTTCTTCCTTCATCTGTTGTAGCAATTGAAAGTCTAAAATAGTCTGTTTTTTACTTACAATATGACACAGGAAAATCAGACTAAAAAGAATGATAGTGTGCCTGGTGCTTGCGCGACTAACTCGCACAAAAATCCTTGAAATTTAGCCCTCATCCTTCACGTAGTACGTATGCCTTTTTTTTTGTTTTGTTTTAATGCTTCTTTGCTCTCCAAATGAGAACTTTTCCTTCCTTACACAGTAGATTCTTTTACTTTCTCGAGTATCTTGAAAAGATTCTTGTTACGAGAAAACTTATCCATCTGGTAATTGTAACTTTTTATTTCGAGATTACTATTTTCAAAGTGAACGTTTTGTATTCGCGTAGTTGTACACTCGAAAGTAGAAAACTGTTTTGCGAAAGCTTCGTCGTCGTCGTCGTCGTCGTTGTGTACTTATTAACTAGCTAAGGTTCTTCCTACAAATGACATATGATCGTTATTGGTATGTTGTTGTTTGTTACAAAGATACCTACCAACACTACACTACACGAGAAACATGTAACGAGTTTTTAATTTGAAAAAAAAAAAAAAAAAAGAAAAAGCTTGAAAGAGAAGAGAGGGAGTGAAATAAAACTGGGTCATACACAGTTTTTCATCTTGCTTGCAAATAGATTGCCTCTGGCTATAGCGATACCGATTCTATACTTATATACCATACCTATTTCAACTCAAATGTATACTATCTTCATTTCACCGCTGCAAATCACGTAAATTAATCAAACCAGCCGATAAATAATGGTACGAATTAAGACAATAACCTCAGGTGTTCTAATTAAAATCTGCTGAACAAATCGATGCGAATGGAAGGAAAAACTTCACTTTAGCTTCGCAGCGAACCGTTACCATCACTAATACAACTACCTACTATTTACGAGAGAAATGTCAAAACCTACTCGAGATTTGCAAACTTATTACGATTTTCATAAAACACCAAACGAATACCACCTACCTTCGTACAGAGCTACAAAAAAATAAAATCTACCCCGAGCGTTTGTTTATTTATCCTTTTGATGGCGTGTTTGTTACGTAACGTAGCGTCGCGTCGTTTTCATTTTGACAAGTCTTATTTAATAGGGGGAAAAAAAGAGAGAGAGAGAAAAACATTTTCGAGTAATCGACCAGACAAAATTACTTAAAACCTTTTTGGACGATCGAATGACAAAAGTAATGAAAAAATATAAACAAGGGAAAAAAAAAAGCAGTTTGGTTGTGTCCTTTCTGTAATTATGGAAATGTGCTAGCTAAATGTACGGCAATTGGGGGTGTACGTTTTTCTTTTTTTTTTTTTCCTTTCCAACAAAAAGGTATTGTGTTAATGTCGAGAAAAATAAAGCCGCATTTTACAGTTATTATTTTTACATTTTTGAGCACGTTTTCTGGTAACGATAGTCATTTGAAATATGTCAGATGTTAACATAAAACAAACACTAAAACGTATAACTTCATCAAGACTCGTCTCGGTAGGTAGATCCGGACTAGAGGTACGAATTCAGTAACGCCACAAAAATTCACCATACGTTTTTCTTTCCATTTAACGTCATCTTTTCTTCTTGCTCTTCTTTTTTCTCTTTTTTTTTTATTCATTTTTTGGTTCTTTACCTTTGCACTACCCAATGGCTCGTTCACGCTTAGACTCATTCGATTATCTTATTGGCTCGGCGAACGATCCGACAGACGTTACTCCATTTATACGTGAAATATGGTTTTATTCGAGATGAGCTATTGGATTGGCCATGGTAAAAATACGACGACTATCTTCGGTGTAAAAATTGATTCTTCGTATATCTCGCACAAAGTATACTCGTACGTGAACGTCGTCGGTCGTCGTGTCATTTCGTATCTTTTCTTACTGCTTTTCTACCTCTCCTCTCTCATGATAAGCATATGTCACCGGTAACGTATATTTCATATACAGTTATTTGCGATCGGCTGAAGTTTCCTCATCGAGGTATACCAAATGGTACACATTGAAAAGTAGCCATGCCATTTGAAAGCTTACGAAGCAAAGTAGCCAAATATCGGATTGTATTTTCGTTTCGAGCGTATCACGGTATAAAAAGGCAGGCGTAGGTAGGTACCTACCTAGCTACCTACGTAAAAAAAAAAAAGATTAATACCAAAGGTACATCGGTGGTAACCTTTTTTTCTCTCCTCTTCTCCTTTAACGAAAAAAAAAAAAAAAAAAGGTAACGTCACTTTTGAAACCTTTATCGTCGAGTATTTGAAATTTCGATCCGCCGTATTCTCCTTCAGCATTTAAGCCACCACACGTCTCGTGTCTCGTATATACTAAAGTCGAAAATACTACACATCAAGTGGAAAATAATAATCGTAATTTTTATTTATCGATGTACTAAAAGTACATGCGACGTACACTACGACAAAGAAAATTAAATGTCGCAGAATCGTAATGCAAAAAAGTCATATCTTAATGTACCTTTGAAATATACTTATAATACTGAATTTCGCCGCAAGAAACACATTTTTATAGCGCATTATGTGCGACAAAAAAGAAATAAAAAAAAAAAAACAAAGCGATTTAAACAAAGTAATAATAAAAAAAAAACCGCCTCGTCTTCATTTTAATGAATAAAAAGTTAACCCAAGTTTTAAAAATGTGCTTTAATGTGGTTCTGCTGAACGAAAAAAAAAAAAAAACAAGTACCAAGTGTGTTAAAAAACATCACGTAGTTTTGTAAATTGAAGTAATTACTTAAGCTCGAAGAATGTTTACATTGTTTTCATCTCGCTTCTTTTTTTCTACTCGTTTCACCTTTTCATCTACTTGCTTATACATTTGAAATCATATTACACCTAAGACTACCGCCAAGAGCTTACGATAACGAACTAAAAAATGGAAATTTTTTCACCTCTTGACTAAATCGAACGATAATGTTTTCTTTTTCCTCAATACAGGTGTTAGCTGTGTATTGTGAATTGAACAGCTTCCAGCTTGTTGTGTCGTTGTAGCAATGCTAAAAAAATAAGTTTTTATATGCGATCTGTATTTTACGCAGATGAGAGAATTTACGTTCTCAACCAAGATGAACTAAGTAGTAAGAACAGCTTCAAGATTTCCTCTTAAAAATTAACAATTGGTGATACTGCTTTTGTGAAATGTTACCGGATTGAAATTTCAATGGTCATATACAGGGTGTTTCAGAAGTGGACGATAATATTAAGGGGATTATGATGGTTAAGGACCTATCTGAAGATTCATTGCTGCTGTATGGAAAATTTAATTTTTCCATTTTAGGTAGTAAATTTTGCAACGAAGTTCTCTAGAATTTTAATTGTAATTTTTGAACGAGCACAGTAAATTGAAAACGTACCTATAAGAGTAACAAAAAAACATAAAAAAAGCATAATCAAATTTTTTATTGTGTTTAAGTCGTATGATTTTAATTTCAAATCAATTTTTCACCAAAATGATGACGCTAAAAATTTTGAGTTTCTACTGCGGTGTGTTTAAGGACCTTCAAATGTACCTGCTGACCTTCCAACCCCGAAAAGAGATTGGTTTGGATCAGTTTTGTGATCGCAAAAAGATCCAATAAAGAACTTAAAAAAAAAAACATTCAATAAATTTCGAATGATTTTATAGCATCGTTTTTGGTTTCATCAATACTTTATAATTTGAAAAATAAGAGTGATAGAGACCTGAAGGAGAGGGCCACTTTGAAAGAGCAAACTCGGGGCTATACTCTTAATGTATAATATTGGCATATTACTTCAAACTTTTTAAAAATATTTCGAAAAAAATATTTCGCAAGATTTTTTACACGTTTTTTTACATTCAACTCTCATTTATTCTTCTCCCGATCACCCAATCATTATTAGGACTAACAGGGAAAAATTTACTGTTTTCGTTCAAAAATTACAATCAAAATTCTAGAGAACTTCGTTGCAAAATTTACTACCTGTAAGGACAACATGCCCTAGATGTCTCGCATTATCAACAGCATTGAATAATGATTTCAATTTCGCCAGATTTTCGAACACCTCTGACCAAAAAATACGAAAATATCACCAAAATTTCGGTAAGAATACAAAACGCTCATAATTTTCAAGCTTACCGAATTCGAAAGTGAATATTAATAAACCACTGATTAATCTTCTATAGAATACATATTTATAAATACCCGAAAAAATACGGATTAGATACTGAAACATAAGGTGTAATTACCCGTTCCCTTCGCTTTGCGCCATTACCAAGTTGCCATAGAATATGGTCTGAATGACTCACCTAAACAAAAAAAGGAAAAGAAAACTCATTATCAAACATGAACGAACAATACAAGGTAACAAAACAAATGTATCTAAATTGTATACACGAATTGTATAAATTTAAGCTTTCATACATGATTACTCAGAGGTACTTAAAAATAGGTTTTCTCCATCGACCCTCTATCTAACAGACAGTCAATGCTGTAGAAAATAATGTCTCAAAATTAAACAAAGAATTTGGTCAAATAATATGCTTAAAAATCGTCAATTTGAATATAGTTTTCTTGTGTTTTTTGAAGAACGGTTTTGCATCATAAAAATTTCTTACTTTTGTCCATTTAAGATCGGTTTTTGTGGCTTGGACCCTTTTTAAGGCTTCTCAATAGGTATCCAAATATACAAAAATACAGTGTAAATGGGTCAAAAAAAATAAAAAATGAAAAGCCGATTTTGAAGATATAAAATGCATGCAATACGTTACTTTTACGAAACTTTTTTCTAAAAGCATTCAACAAATTCATTTTAAATGATGTGAAAAATTGCCATTTTGTAGTGACCTTGAAAAATGGGCTAAATATGAGAGGGAAAATTGAAATATTACATTTGATCATTTAAAATTGATGTCCATGGTTCAACATCCATTTTTGGTGAGTGTTTCCCAAAAAAATACTCTTCATAGTTTTCCAGAAAGTAGTGAAAAAAAGGGAAAAGTGACAGTTCTTAAAAAACCCTGAAAGGGAGAGGGGTGAAAATTTATCAACAACGATAATTTCGGGTGTAAATATAAATAATAGTTAAATTTTTAAAAAGATTTTTTAAAAAAATTAATTTTTTGACATTTTGAAAATTTTTTAAAAATTGCGTAGGAAAGCTGAAATTTTTACTTAATTTTGAGATCATTTCGCAACTATTGTGACTCCGTCGCACACCGTTCACAGATTTCTTAAAAAGGTAAATTTCGGTCCATCCCAGTGTCTACTGGATGCTTCAAATTGAATTTTATGACCTTTTCATGACTTTTAATTGAGGTTCACATGACTTATCTTTCCTTACCTTTTTGGGTTGTGTGTGTGTGTGTGTAGGGGGGGGGGGGGGGGGGTGAGGCTGAATTTCAACTTCGTAGCTCAATTAGAAGTGAAGATAGGGGGGGAAAAACTTGTTTTTTAAGGGGGGGGGGGGGGGGGGAGAAAGGAGGTACCATGGAGTGAAGAAGTCAACACCAACAAAATGCAGATCCAAAAATTACACTAAATCTACATACCAAATTTAAACTTCTCAACTCAATTTGGAGGGGATTTATGTGGGGAACAAACCTAAAAAATGAGAAAAACTTACTAAAAAAAAACATTTGTGGGAGTGTGAGGGAGTGCAATAAGTCTGAAAAGTCAAAACTTCTTGAAAAGCATATTTAGGATCCCTATTAAATCTACATACCGAATTTCAGCTTCCTAGCTGAATTGAAGGGGATTTATGCGAGGAACGAACGCAAAATTAGAAGAAAACCCACCTAAAAAATCACAGTTTTGGGGCTGTGAAGGGTGAAATTGGTCCGAAAATTCGAAACCTTCAAAATGGACGCCTACGGCCTCCATCGTGTCTAAATACAAAATTTCAACTTCTTGGCTCAATCAGGCAAGGAGATAGGGGAATAACAGCCTTTTGACCTAAGAGGCTGATTTTCGGATACGTTATACAACTTTTGATTCTCTATCGACTGGCTCAAACAAGAATAATTTTTGCGTTTTTGGCCACTCAGCACCATTTCCTCTAAATTGAGGCATAATTGAATTTTGACCCAAAGTCATTCCCACTCATACATGGATGATCCGCCGTCAAACTAAGCCCATTGACTGAATTAGACCGATTTTGATCTGTATCAACCACAGTGAATGATTTCAGTCTTCGGGGAAAAAAATATAAAAATATAAATCTGAGATGATTAAAAATGGTCGTAATAATCTTTTAGGGCCACAAAACAGATTTTATTGATCGCTCCCTCTCCCTTCCGCCGCAAGTCAATGGACCGTAATACGTTGGTTTTCATTGACAATTTAGCTCCTAAAATTAGGTGAAAAAAGCCCCAAAGGGTGGATAAGCATACGAAATTAGACGGGCTAAAACATCGATAATCGCCTCATTTCACGTGATAAGTTATTTTTGAATATTGTTTATTGATTTAATATCAATTTTTTTCAAATACTTTGCACGAAGTGTATCATCACCCACCCGGCTGAAGGGGATTCGATGGAAAAATAGACCCATGTTTTTCACGTAAAAAGATGAAAAAAGATACGTTCCAAGATCAAGGACATTTTCACAACGTGATCTCATTTCGACCACAATTCCAGCGTCTTTTTGTGAAACAAATTAACTCGATATTCTATTTTATCGTCAAAACAATCGATCCTATTTTCAACCAAACCGCGACATTTTAAAGCAGAAAACCCCGTACTGGTTTAATAGAAGCCCTATTTTCGTGAAAATATTGCTTTTTAAATGAAATGACGCGACGCGACACGAACCAAATAAATCGCAAACTAAAACGTTTTCAATTATTCAAGATATTCAGAAAAAACGAACGGCAGAAAATCTCATAATAACGATACCGAAACGGTGTGGGTATACTTGAACTTGAACGAAGCATTTTAAAAAGATTTTCAAACGAATAAACTTTCACTCGAATTTACGTAATAATATATCAAGCGCCCGAAAGTCGTACAGTATTGCGCGTATATATGCTACGTACTGTGTACATCCTTATTCGTGTACCATCATCTCCAACTACCACCAACACCCTACCTCTCTCGCCATCACCATACGCAAGCATATTTACGGCGAACCGCGTAGGCAAAAGTAATAACACAAATAAGACACCGCCTGCGTCTCGGTCTCGCCTCGGTATAGCGAAACGACATGCCAGGCCAGGGCAGGGCAAGGCAGGCGGTTTGGGTTTCAATAGAATAACATAAGACGACGAACGAACGAAAAAGAAAAAAAAAAAAAACCTCGAATAACTAACGCGCAACGTTCGAGCTTGCAGATTATTTTCAAAAACACGAGCTCGAATCGCAGAAAATTTTGCCAGTTTAAAACGGTTCAGATCATGAATAATTTTAATTAATAATACGATCCGTTAATCTTTTAAATAAACACTTCTTGCTGTATTCTTCGAAGTGTGGCTTTAGTTGAATGAGAAAATCCGAGTATGAAAATTACTCGTTTAACTATGGAAAATATTCGGGGTTCACTCATCATCTCGTATACATAATCTGAACGAAAACGACAGTTTAGCACAAAACTCAAAAATCATTCGTCTAGATAATTTTATTATACTCGCAATGACAATGACGAGGTAAGGTTGAGCGGGGGAGGGGGTAATTTTCTACCCGTTCAGTTACGTTCGAGTATTTTTTTTCACGCTTTATAAACAAAACCGCGTAAACATCTTACTCGAGTTATATATATCTTTACCAGAAAACTCGTAACCTTTTTTTTATATATAACAGCAATCTCGCAACGTTTTGGAAATCTCGTAACGTTTTAAGGACGTGAGATTTCTATGCAATCTTAAACAGCTTATTTTGTCATATAACAGCAATCCTGAGACTTTGAGACCTGTTACGAGATTTCAGTATATACAACCCCCCTTTCCCCCTTTAATGTAGCGAATCTCACCGTAGAGCGCGCTTGTTCATTTTTATATGCATGTACTGGATTTGTTGTTCAAGAGTAATGTCGTAACGAATATTGACAACATCGCAATGTTGTGATTTTGCTGGTTGACAAAGCTAAAAATTATTATCCATACTTGGCACCCTCATATACCTGTGTAAGACAGAATGTTTTCCAAAAATCCAGAATAAGGATATAGTTTTTATGCTTTTTTGAAATATGCCAGAAAATAAAAATTCCGTGGGTTCAAATTTTCCATTCTCGAATAAAAGTTCAATTCATCAACTCTTCCCTCCCCTGATAATTTACCCTAAAAATGAAATTTCAATATTTTATTTATTTTTTCAATACGGGTACTGGTTTGGCACAATTTTGAAACATCTTTTTTTTTATATGTACTTCACCCCATCATCACATAAATTTTTTTTCAAAATTTTATTTTGTAATCGCTGTGGTTAAAATTTGAAAAAACTCCTCGAAATAAGGAAGGTCAAATAGAGCTGTGCTGGGAAAATCTTCTTTCGTTGCAATTACTTTCTTATTCGGCGCAACTGTAACTTGTACGAGTAGAAAATCATAGACAAAAGAAAAATCCCTGTAAAGGCCTCTGTTGGACAACAAGAGCACTCCTTCACCTCCATTTTGGAACGATGGTTACGTTCATTATATTGGTGTCGTATTCGCATGAATCAAACCTACTGAACATGAATATGAAATTAAATTTTCAGTTCGAGCCCTTGGAATCAATTGAATATCGCAATTAAACTGAAAATCTGATTTCCTATTTCTGCTCAGAGGGTTCGATTCAAATGAAAACGACACCAATATCATGAACGTACCTCGGAACCCAAAATAGGGGTGAGGTGGTGCTGTTAAGGGGGCCAGCAGGGCCCTAAACTGGTTTTATTCTTCGCCGCTATGGTTTTTTCCGGTCTGGACTTTTGGTACCACCTCTCCTTCTGGATGAGGAATCTAATATGGGTCGAACTAAAAATATGATTTTATATTGGTGTTCAGAAAGTTCGATTGCTGCGTTTATGACACCAATGTCATGAACGTAACCGTGGACAAAAATGGGAGTGAGGAGGTGCTCTTATGGTCTAACAAACAACTTTACAAGGATTTTTATTATTGTCTATGGTTTTCTACTCTGACAAGCTGCAATCACCCATAATTCTCTCCCTAGGTACCCTCACCTCCATACGTAGGTTTAGAAAATTGGTCAAAAATTCGCAAAGAAAAAAAATTTTACCGCCCCATCCCCCAGTGACGACAAAAATAAATCACAAATACGCTTAAAATTCAACTTTTACTAGTGCCTAAAAAGTGTGTTAAAAAAATTGAATCTTGAGGCCCAAGAGCAAATCGTCTTCCTTTCCCTACTCCAGCCTTTCTGATAAATATTTATATTATTTTTTTCTTTGGAATGTTAATTTTCTGCTTATGTAAACAAGGGGGCCTGCGCAGGACATGTCCGCCCAAAAAATATGATACCCTCCTGGTCCGCCTAAAAATTTTTCATTTTATTTAATATAATTTTCGCAAAACTCAAGCACTTAGAAAAGTCATTTTCCTGGATTAAACTTTGAAGGATGTATTTTTTGACGAGAAAAGCTTCATTTTCCTTTTTCCTCAATTTCACAATCATTTTGCTTCGTCATATATATCTTTCATTGTAACGTGTATTTTTTGGAAAATTATTATTACGCTGATAACTTCCTTCTTTGGTAGGTACGTACAAGGTAGAAAGTACTATGCAAGTGTAATACCCGCAACAGCGAGAATAAATTATTCACTAAACTACGAGTACGTGCATTTTGAAATGATCAGTAAAATTCATCGAACGTCGTCACATCTACCTACATTTCAAGATTTTCATACAACAACAATATCGAATATCGGATTTATAAGCAGTATTCGTGTTTGTTGTTTTATTAAAACGAAAACGTCGAAAATTCGAAGACGAAATGAATAAAAAATGGGAAAAAAATTTTTAATTTAAAATCGCGTAACAAAAAGAATAATAGCTCGACTATACGTTACGTTATTTACACATGCTTTTGCACGTGCTGGAGTCGGTGGACGAATGCGGAAAACGTCAAGTTGACATTTTTCGGGTAAACTTACATGTATAAAATTGGTATATATGTAGTATAATTGCGACGGCACATGTGTTACAAATTGAACATTTTTCGATATCCGTGCTTTAAAATATCGCTAATAAAGATCAATTATAAAGTTTACAACGAACGATGGCGATTTTACGTTTACGTTTATACGCTCTCCATCGGGTGTTGTTTTCAAACTATATAATATGTCGACCAAAAGTACCCGCTATATTGAAGTTTTGTCGCGTTTTCGTGTCATTTTGTTAGCTCGGTCGCCACATATGGCGACCAGCGCGCGTTCTAACCCCATCGAACCTTCTTCTTTATTCAATTTCGAATCGAATAAACGAAAAAAAAAAAAAAATCATCGTGTACGGTTTTTTCTTCGCGTTAAAAATATAAAACTAGAGTATTGGAAATGATATCTGTATGGATTTACAAAAACGATATTATTACTGTCGTAAAATCTACGATAAAATGGAATAAAACGAACATTGCATTTTGTAGCTTTGTATGTACATACTTATCGAGCTGTACAAGATATATTTTCGGACCAATATTTTGAAAGATTTTGGAAATTTTCATCGGTTGGTTGACTGATATTGACAACATTAAGAATTACTCTACTACTACCAAGTAAACTGCACTTTGCATATCTTGTTAAAACTGTCATCTAAGCCAAATTCACGAACGTCTTTCTATCTCCATAAATCCAAATCCTTTCAACTTTGCATTCTTCTCGGATAACCTTTAAAAACGAATTTGCCAGTCAATGTTGTTAATCCATCGGTTCGAAAATAATCTAATTCGCCCAACATGATGTACATAATACTGAAAGAGCATTCCCGGATAGGAATAAGCGAAATGCCCTTTATTTCAGATTTACGAAATTTTCACCCCAACATCATTCATCATCATCATCATCATCAGTAGGTCTCAGTCGCTTACAAGAGCACGCTATCTATCACGATCCTGTGCCTGTGAAGGAGCTCATACCACGGAGCCCATTCGTGCTTTGATGATGTCGAACCACCTGTTCGGAGATCTTCCTCTCCCTCTTTTCCCAGGGGCCTTACCAAAGAGGATGTCTTTTTTGAGATTTCCGACTTCTCTCTTGGTCACATGACCGAGATACTCTGGGATGCGTTTCTCGCTTAAAATACTTAACCTGACTGACTCTTGTATTTCGTTGACGATTGAAATGTTGGTTCATCGCGCTGTCCAGGGTATCCTCAGCATTCTTCGCCAGACCCACAATTCAAAGGCGTCGATTCTTCTTTTACCATCCGCCTTTAATGTCCATGTCTCCGCGCCATATAGGAAAACAGAGAAAACAGATGATTGTATAAGTCTCTTCCTTGTCTTTCTGGAGATTTTGTTATCACATGTGACATTACGCAGTCTGATCATAGCTGATTTGTTCAGAGCGATTCGGCGTCATATTTCTGCCGACGAACTTCCATCTGCTTCGTTGATGGAGCCTAAATATACAAAAGCGTTGACCTTTTCGTATTCGCT